>JAQFXW010005996.1:0-10077 GCA_034693945.1 Dendrobaena attemsi | reverse complement strand
GCGACCTTCACCACTATACTACCACGTCCCAGTTACACAGATCAGTAGTATATAAAATTATTATAATAATGACATTGTGTGGGTTCTAATTATAAGTATAAAGATTGAATATAGGACATTGGCCAAATACAGTATAGTACAGGGCCTACGATTTCAATTAGGGCAGAAACCCACTGCATAAAGTTAACAAGTGCTATCGTAGACTGATTAAGCCTGCTAGCTGTTATCTAGGCCCCTAATTGAAATCAAATATAGCTAGACCTAAGTAAACTGTTATTAATTAAAAGATTTTCGGATTAAGAATACTTCTATTCAAATGTAAAACTGATGACGTAAGCCTATATGACCTAAGTAAAGTAAGCGTATTCTGGACATGCGACCATGCATGTAGGATTGTAGGTATAGTGCCTACGATTTGATTAACACGACTAAAGTATATTACCAGCAGTTCAGAGAAAAATTCAACGTACCATATTTAACGTTTCAGAGATCAGAATTTCAACCAAGATGCACGAGGCCTCAACTAAGGTGATGATCATGATTCAGGAAATTATTAACAATTTATGAGACTATAGGTCATAGCGCTTCACATAATTATGCTCCCAGCCTCGGCGGTCTGTGCGTCCCCTTCTTAGTGCGGCTCTCAACTGCTCGTTCTAATTATGTATAGGCCTGCATGCATGTACACGTATTGTGGATTGTTTAAGAGATTCAGATAGATATATAGGGCAGTAAGGGTGTGTATATGAACATCACCCACCTTAGCCGTTTGTCTGTCCTCCTGTCTGACTTCCTTGGATCTTGGCCCTATGCTTCGCCAGTCTGATTTGACTAGCGTCTGGGAATAAGCTGGTTCCAGCGACTCCGCTTTTGTGGGCGCTATAGAAGTTTAAAATCTCAACTGCAGGATTACAGAGTTAGATCTTGAGGAGCCTTTTTGACTTTAACACAGATTTAGACCTGAGAGTGACTTTTGGCAGCCAATGTGACCCCACTTGACCCTACAGTGACTTGAGGTCGACTGGAAGTCGCGAATTAAAGTAAAAAGACTTGAAGTGACTTAGTAAAAAAACCTTCCGACTTAAAGTCGACTTCTCATGTGGTAACAGCTAGTGGACCTAGTCTATATAGGGCTGATGCTAACAGTCAAGCCAATCTTGCTTTGCGAGCATTAATTTCGGAAAGGCCTACTAATAAAATATGAGACCTCAACACGTGATGAATAAAATTTTCCAGTTTTATAGGCCTATTCTATGCTACTCGTGTTTGTATTTGAATTGAACAGTTTTGAAAATAATACTGGTCTTTTTTTTATATTTTTCACCTTAGTGATATTGGCCTTAAATAGGCGTAATAACGAAAAATTGTATGGCGTCGCGAGACAGTAGTCCTAATTGTTATAATTCATTTTCGTTAGTCTTCAGATTTAGGCCTATAATTATTGTGCAATTAATCAAATCAAACTGAGCTATCATTTTGCAGGTCTACAATGAACGAGTCAGAGCCACTGTACAGTGTACAGTGGCTATGAGCTTGTACCTTTGCTGTCGTTAATTCAGCATTTCAGTGTTACGATCTAACATAGAATAACATAATAATAGATAGGCCTAATAGCCTAGGGCATAGGCCCTATGTAAATAAATCGGAAGTCGTCACGACACTATAAGTACAATAGTACGTCACTGTTTGGCCCAGGGCCGCCAGCATTAATAGTCCCTAATACAAAATAGGCCTAAAATCACAGCCTAAGTCAGTTTAAGTCGACTTGTGAACCAAATGACTTTAAGTGACTTTTCTTCACAAATTCGACTTGGGTCAGTTGCGGTAAGCAGAAGCGACTCGACCCGACTTGAGATGACGAAGTTGACCCCAGTCGACTAATTGGGGTCGACGCACAGGTCTACACTGATTAAACTACTTAAATCTGCAGTGTTCTAAAGTTTTGTTTTTCATGAGCGGTATTGACCCTCCTCAATCGCTTAATTTGCACACACATAAATTATATATTAATATATAATTATTATACAGGCCTATTCTCTCGGTTGCAGAACACATAGGCCTAATGTTGAAGAAGCTGCTATGCTAATGCAATGATCAGATGCAGATAAGGTCAAATCAAGTCAAGTTGGCCTAATTCTTTGTTGTAAATTGTAATCATCAGCACATTAAACATGACAACAAGGACATTCAGAGTGTGTATATTTTCAAGCATGTCAAATCATTTTGAATAACAAATAAAATACACTAACTCGTGCATTCATTCATTTCGAACATTTATATAGCGCCCCTTCAAGAAGACTGCTCAGAGGCGCTCCCAACTCCAGGGCGGCTAAACATGCAGAACAGTCTTAAGATGAGAGAAGAACCCTGGCGAGATGGAGATAGTAACTGTACTACACCAGTTCAAACGAAAATCTGCCAGGCTCTCAACGATTTATAATTATGTACAATTGACCAAACGATTGACTTACTAACTTACTCACTCACTTGCCTTACTTGCTTTCTTACTATTGTAGAAACTATAGATCAATCGTCCTATAGTGCTGTGGTGGCGACGGATGAAGAAAATAGCTAGGCCTATTGTCTAGATGAGTTCAGACGTGAAGAGCTTATAACAACAAGTGTATAGTGGTGAAGGTCGCCGCCTAGCAACCGAGGGGTTGCGGGTTCGAATCCCACCCACCGCGTAAGGACCTTTAGCAAGTCCTTCACTCACGATTGCTCGTTGCGCTTCGGCGTGTAAAACTCCGACACACCCTCGGGCTGTAGTCGGGACCGCCTCTGAAAAGTAGTGGACTGTAAGAGGCGGTATAGAAATACACACATAGGCCTACATACATCAGGCAGCCACGCAGGAAGTAGGCATGCAATCAACATCTCGATTTACAGCGCCATCTAGCGAATGCAAGACGAGTCTTCCTGTATGAGGGGCGTTCTTTCTCTGACTCCAGTATTGAACTCGGTTCGCTTGCACTTCGCACCAGCGTGTATCCAATGCTCCACGGGACCCCCGCAGCCTTCAAAGGTAGGCCAATCTCCACCTGGACCGCTTGGAGCGCTTCTGAGTAGTTCTTTTTAAGAGGCGCTATATAAATGTCTAGAATGAATGAATGAATGGAACGTTGTCTGCTATCTCAGAGATAACTTGCTTTGCCCCAAAGCATAATTTCTTGTTCAGTAATGACATGAGGAATTATAACTACCTCGAAAAAAAATTATTTAATAGATTCCAGTAATTATATTATTTGATTTATTAATTATTTAAAAAGTTTTTTAAATTATTCTATACAGCGCCTGTGTTAACTGTTTATTCAGAAAATTATTTAATAGACTCCAGCAATTAGATTATTTGATTTATTAATTAATAAATTATTTATTTTTTAAATTATTCTATATAGCGCCTGTGTTAACTGTGTACTCAGTCCAAGCTTCGTTAAGCAAGACAATTCTACGAACATGGCGGAACAGGTCAGAGTTTCCAACAGGCACAAGGCGAAGCCCAACGGGATTATGGGACCAGTGACCACGAATAATTACTATCAGAGACGTAGCCAGAAACTGATTTCGGGGGTTTCTGCCCAAAATATCTGATGAACTGTTTTCAGTCATTCGCCCGAATTTTCGAATTTCCCTTCCATTTTCCTCTCCAAATTTTTTCTGATGACCTTATTTTATTCGTTCTCATACATTTTTGGATTTTACAACTGAACATATTTACCCATCTTTCTCGTGCTAAGTTTGTCTCGCTTTTTCATTTCTTATTCGTAGAAGCAATTTTTCACGTATTTTCGAGGGAGGGGTTAAAAATGGCATGGACAAATCGACTTTTTGGAGATTTGAATTCGTAAACCCCCTCTGCAACATGCCTATGATTACTAAGTCTGGGTAAAGTAATTTAAATTGTTATTTAAAACAGGCTTAAATGGCTATTAAACTATAAGGCCCTAAATTTCTTTCGCTATTTAAAGCGGGTTAACCGAAAACAGGAAAGTGGGAGGGGCCACTATTTTTCCCTTATAAAAGTAAGCCTTTTCGGGCATTCTCAGTTGAGTTGGAAAGGGCGGGGTTATAAAAATTCCTCATGCTCAATTTCTTTTATAATAGTTATCCAACGTGGGAATAACTGGAATTATTATTTTCGATTAAACGATTTACTAGTTGGACACCTAATTAATGTTAACGATGTTGTGTTATTATAAAAAAGATAGGACGCATCCCTAAGCTTGTATACTCTAGACTTTCAGGGCTATAGTGTTCTAGGTTCAAATAACAGTAATTTCAGTTCAATGAATAGCATACATTAGTGTTGACCTCCTTTTATCTGGATTGGCATTAGATTTCTTACTCATATCACTGATGTTGCAACGTGCAGAAATTGACGCTGACAGAATCTTTAAGGTACCTGCTTTATATATAATATTAGAAGAAATCGTTTTAACGGTGTCTAAATGCAAGGTATCTTGTATGCCATCATGGATTTGACCTAGTAGAGTCATACAGATAAAAGCGGTGTGTGTTTCATCGGTTTAATGACAGCTCATGATAACAGAGGCCTTTGCCGTCGACAAATAGGTAACTGGTTAAGCGTGTTTGAACTTCATTGGCAGCTGAGTACAAGTATTTTCACATAGATATGATTTCGAGGTGTACTTAAAATGATTATTTATTAGTGTATTGATTAATTAACGTGTTTCAACTTTATTGGCACTGAGTACAAGTATTTTCACCTAGATAAGGTGTACTAAATGATTATTTATTAGTGTATTGATTAATTAGCGTGTTTCAACTCAATTGGCACTGAGTACAAGTATTCTCAACTAGACATGATTTCAGGATGTACATAAAAAGATTTTATTATTCCTTGTAATCCCTATCTCGAAGTCACCCCTCAGCGTTTTTAGCAGCTAGGAACCAATTCTGAGGTCAACTCTAATAGTATTTATTAAGACACATTTGGAATGATTTAACATGCTATAAAGGAGAATACACTGATGTACAAAAAGCAAACAGACACAAATTTGCTTCCAGCAGTATCCGTCCGCCTTATTGTACACTATAATACCTGCAAAGCCCTGCATGTGGTCTTAAGCTGTGGCGTGGTAGTGTAGTGGTGAAGGTCGCCGCCTTGCAAACGTAGGGTTGCAGGTCCGAATCCCACCGACTTGCACAATTGCTCAAGCGCTTCGGCATGTTAAACTCCGACACACCTTCGGGCTGTAGTAGGGACCGCCTCTGAATAGCAGTGGACTGTAAGAGGCGGTATAGAAATACATACATACATACATACATTGTTAGGTCCCACTAGATTCGCAGCTCTATGGAAGTTCGTCTAGGGGTTTTATACTACGTAAATAGCACAAATGACGAAAAGTCAGCTCTTCAAAGAGTTAAAATTATAATATAAAGCGTCAGTTAAAACAAACATAATTACACACAATTACACAAAAATAGAAAGAAATGTTGAAACGATACCAGAGTATCTTGAAACGTGACGGAAAATGTAGACTGCGTGACTCCGTTGACCAAAGCACGGAACACCAACGTCAAGGAAACCTCTACAGGTGCGTCGAGAAGAAATGAGCTTCAGCGAAGACCTAAATGACGCCTCACAGGACGAAACGACACGAACTCGGACCGAGATTCCCTGTCACCAAAAGACACACGGCAATCCCCGCTTGGACCCCACGTTCCGTCTCTTTATAGACGCGTGTAGCCAAAGCCCACCCTCTCACAATCAACCACAGGTTAGAGAGGGACCGGTTTTCCTACCCTCATCCCTTATTGCCAACGGGCCAGTCTCGAACATACCCTAGACAACAAGCATTAACTATACACCCTATACATCCTACATATCACTCTCAAGAAAAATGTTACAAAATTTGACAGCGTTACAACAACTCAAACGTAATTAATCAAGAAAAACAGACTGAAATCGATGAAAAATCGTATGCACGATCGATGACAACCATGAAAGAACGTCTAGATATGACAATGTTCAATCGAAAGTCAGAAAGAAAATTTGCGTACTTCAAAATAATGTACAATGCAAAATTACCACTAATGCCTCAGTGTCAACACAAATGCATTATATAGAAATCTAGCAATATATTGATTCTAAGAAACACCACTTCAACCACATATAGGCCTAATATCAAACTACAATGCAAATCGACGAAATGTCCAACGGTGGACCAAAAATATAACGCATTCGCAAAAAAACCCAAAACGTTACAAAAATCGGAGACTATCTCTCGAAACGTTAGACAATCAAAGAGAATTTATCTCAAAACGTTAGAAAATCGAAGAGACTATCTCAAAACGTTAACTCTACATCAAATAGAAGTATCAGAACTGTCTTAACTTTGATAACGTTCAATACAAAAATATCGCAACAAAGTACTTTACAACATGGTACAATCTTCCACTTGACACATTTTGAAGTGACTAAATACAAGACAAAGCATCAATATAAATGACATGTTATATTAGCCACATGACATCGACGAATTTCAACAGAAACACCTAAATGCAATTCCACAATATCAGTCTCGATGTGCAAAAATGAAACTAAACTATGTACATCAGTGTATTTCAAATTTTGTCTAACATGATCAATAAAACCTAAGATCAAAATTCTCGCATCGCATTTCGTAACAAAACTGCCTCTGGCACACGCAAACGCAACCGACGAAAAACTCCCGCCACAAAACGACGACTTTCGCAAGACTCGAATCGCTCACCGAAAAACTTTGACTTCTGCAAAACGACGCAGACTGTAGCTCAATGTACATGTAAGAACCACTTGTGGTAGGTTGCAAGTAACGCTGCCCAACAAGGTTCAAGACGTTCCCGTTCCCGTGTCGCAACAACATGCGAAACCGAAGGAATTCCCTTGCCTGGTCGACACCAGACAAAGATTCGCACAGACATCGCTTGTGTCCAGAACACGTCGCAGAATCCGACCTCCTCGCACCAATGTACATCTTCGTTGTCACCGCACGGCAGACTGTAGCGCGTCCACGACAGCTACCTCTAACGCCCAAACTTCCAGTAGACCATGCGCTGCAAGTAAACTCTAACACACTGGTATCAGTATCAAAGTAATTCAAATCTAATGTACCGTGATGTATCATTGACTGGCGACCCGCTACACCACTATCTCCAAGAAAGGAAATACTATTGTAAACTGTGTAACCTATTTCAAAAACATTACAAGTTCCAAAGTTATTCTGAAAAAACACAAAGTCAAATTCATTTATCTGCCAAAGATCCTTTCTGCAAAAGTTTCAAAGTCCATTCGACCATTCATAATTTCATTCGACCCAAACATTTCCAAGAATGTATGATCTCTCACACTGTCATGCATGATTTGATTTGTGACTCATTACCATGCACATCCTCTGTAATAACCATATGTAAGCCATTCGAATGATCAAGTTGTGTGTTCAATGTGCAACCACTATATAACCACATCCACAACAACAGAAAAATACAACACCAAAATTTCAAATTGCTCTGTCTACTGACAGCTCTGCCTTTTCTCTTTCGAACTAGCCCAGAAATTTCATTCTCCTCACAGAACCACATGTCCACATATGCATCCAAACATTTTAGCACAATTGTACAGATTTGACAAATCAATAAGAAGCAAACAGCAAAATTGTTCATTCGCTCGGGATCAGTTTGTCTTAATATCCTCTGATCATTTGCCGTAATTTGTTCAAACATCCCATTCACATCACATGCCTTCACAGATGAAAGAACTTCATGTTCCACATGCCTTGAATTAACTGACATATTCTCAGAGCTACCAACTTCATTCTGAAATGCACTGTCATTCAACATCAGTTCATCGACTGCACAACATCCATTCTGCGCAAAGTCATTACTAACAACAACAAATTTGTTACGATCCATTGACTTGTCAGTTATAACCTCGTGTACAGCACTGCTATTTGTTGCATCAGAATCAACCAATTGTTGTTCGACGCTTCAGCGCACACAGTCAATACAATGTCTAATTGAGACACAGACTTCTTCGACTCAACAGTATGACTGCAGACAACCATACCAACAGGCAACGTTGCACTGTCATGCCTACGATCATGCACTGAGACAACGCCAGCATTACTATCAGCGATATCACTTGACAGCACAGACGCATTCACAGAGACAAGCTCTTCATCAGACACAGTGACAATCGACTGAATCGTACACTCCTCGTCGATCTCAACATTGCACGCTTCATTGCACACAACGCTACACACAGTATCTGGCTGATAAGCAGACTCAAGGTCTTTACAAGCACTATCCATAGGCATGTGCACAACTACTGTATGCCTACACGCATGTTCACTTTCGATTCCATGCAAGACATGTTTATACAAAGCAAACGCATCAACTTCCATTCTGCTATTCTGAACCAACTCCAACCGTTCGACGGACTTATTTAACAACTTAATGTCAATCACCAGTTGTTCAATGATCTGCTTGAAATCAGTATTCAGCAACTGTTCACTCCTTGCATCAACATCAATGTTCGTGCACAACACAGAATCCTCACTGCATGCGACATTATCATTCACATCAGTACATACAAGAGGGTATAACTCATTATTCAAAGATCAGTCTAAAGATCATTGCAATCAGACACAGTATTATTATTCACCTGGTCATCAGAATAATTAATTTCCACTGCATTACGAATCAATGTATTCATGTTGTTATTCTCACATACAACTTCATCATTTGATTCAACAAAATAATAATTCTTTCAAGTCAGTGTGATGCATGACTTCACAACGCCTATTGCCCATCTCCTCATCAGTCCTCTTCCCAACTAACATACGAGAGACAGGAACATACTCATCTGCATCATCATCAAGATCATCATCACAATGTACAGACACAAAAACAGAACCGTCAAGAGGTGAAACACCTTCGAGTTCTAGACTACATGCAAAACTCTGATTCACAAATCCAAATACATTAGGCCTAACATCCAATCCTACAATTTCATATGGACTTCTCCAATTGCCTGCACTCATCCAATATTTCGTTTCCTAGAATTTCGTTTCGAGACACCTTTATTGTGTTCATCAGTTTTGACAATTTCGACTTGTTCATCGAACACAGCCTTTTCGTCAGCCAATTTAGCAGCTTCGTAAGTCGACTTTGGAAATTTACCCATGACCCAAAAATATTCTTCAGGTGTCAGGCATTTAACAAACTGTTCCAATTTAAATAATTCGCACAATGCGTTAACATCTTGTGCCACTCCTACTCCTTCAATCCAATGTTTAAACGACAACTTCAGCCGCAAAGCAAAATCTCCATGAGTTTCAAATTTTCCTTTTTCACTGAAACGGAATTGTTGTCTATAAACTTCAGGATTTTTACCGCAAACAGACATTAATTCGTGTCTCACCTTATCAAAATTTCTCCAGTCTTCGAGAGACATTTCAGAAATTACGAGTGCGGGCACTCCTTTCAACTGAGTGATCAACATAGACACCCACAATACCTTCTGAACTCGATTCATGTACATTATCTTTTCGAAAACTGGCAGATATTCTTTCAACTCCATATTTTCAAATTTCGGAACCAAATCAAAATAATCCAATCCTCCTTCCGAATTATTGTCAAAATCCATGCTTCTACTCGGCCGCAAATTTCCAATTTTAAAATCTGGGCAACCACTTTCATCTGTGTACTCAGACACGCCCACTTTTCCAAATATATTCTCTAAATTTCCGATGCTCATTTCTCGTTTTTCGAATATGACACGCAAATTCCCTCTTCTGGCGTTACTGCCTCGCGAAATTCGGATCAAAATTTACACTACCCTATCGAATATGCTGATGAACACTCGTCGTTCAAATGTTCCAAAACATAAATACTACGTGACTCTTTTTTAGAATTTCCAAATTTTGAGTAAACGTAATTTGTTACGAAACCATTGTGACTTTTAGCACGATTTGCTATGCTCAAAGACCTGTAAGTTTATTTATTTATTTATTTATTCACACATTTCTATACCGCCCCTTCAAGTCTCCTACTACTCAGAAGCGGTCCCGA
>JAQFXW010005995.1:0-10078 GCA_034693945.1 Dendrobaena attemsi | reverse complement strand
TTTATTCAAGCAAATAAACAACGTATTTTTCTAAATTTAAGAAGCAACAACTTTCGGATTTCTAGTCAAGTTCAATTTGGAAGCAAAAGTTCGTTGACTTGAGACAGCAGCTGGAAACTTTTGAATGCAATTGTTTGGAAGGAATCATTAATTTAGTTGTCGGGGGGGGTTCGGGGGGAGGCGTGGACCCCCTAGTTACTTATCTAACCCCCTCAGTTAAGTGTCTAAAAATGTGTTGGGGGTCAGCTATTGACCCTGTCGTTTCGCTGCTCTAAAAGAGGCAAGAGAGGGATAAAATGATCAATTTTGGGGTGCGCAGAAGATTGTCATTGAAATATACGAGTAATGGCACAAAGAAGGTCGTCAATTTTTTTTGAGTTCACGTGCTGAAATTTTTTTCCCTCGAAAAGTCCCAATTCTTGACCCCCCCAGTTCATTTTGGACAACTATAATACTAACAGGAATTATTAGCCTTGGATGTTTCGGCCGAAAATGAAGTTCTTCGCACATGGGCATCACTTCCAGCTAGACACGTTCAGAAGACAGTCGCCTTTGAGATTTTATTGATTTGTCGTCAAGTTACTCGAGCGAGTCTCTGTTCTCACACATACATTCAATTAAGTCTGATTTTTAGAGACAGATTGACAGAAGCGAGGCCTACGAGTGCTGCATGCGTGGAATTTAAGGCATAAAGTACCAACCAGACATAAAATGGTTGACATCGACTGTCCAGCAATAGAAGTCACGCTGACAATGAAATTTTCGTCCCAGAAGGCCTACATGTACACTTCTGAGTATTAGGTAGCAGAGGCGTAGCAATGAGGGGACAGGGTGCGAATCGCTCCAGGCTTCACTTTGGCAGGATGGGGTGGAAGAGACAGAAAAGTATCGAAAATAGGGCTTTTTTTATTGAAACAGGGAGTAAAGGAAAAGGCTGCAGGTCTCGTTAGAGGAGGCAACACGGAGGAATGGACGTAAAGAGAAGGAGGGACGGACGAAAAATTGAGATTTTAGGCGAATGATTAGAAAAACGTCGTCAGAAATTTTGGACGAGAAATAAGGAAATTTCAGGCGAATGACTAAAAGAAGTGATCAAAAATTTAGGGTGTAAAAGGCAGAACATTTTCGACTAGCCCCGGGCAGCAACACGGCTCGCTATATATACGCCACTGTTAGGTAGCCTAGAAGCCTAATTCATATTATTAAGAAGCCGTTTCCAAGAATCGTGCAATAACTTTTCAAACTGCTGCTTTCGCCTTTTTGTGTAGGCCGGTAGTGCCGTAAGTTTGCTTGGTTCAACAAAAATCCCTAGCACGCGAAATTTGTCACTTTCTAAAATAGCAATTTTTTGGCACGTGACTTCAAAAAGGTTCGCCATCCCTGGTCTAAAACAATAAATCTACTAGCCAAATCAATCCAAAGGATAAGAAACTGAAACTTCAGCGAGCATCTTATGCTCTTGCTGAAGCTCGTGCTTAGTTACAGCAGCTGAGGATAGAGCGTCTTAATAATGTGAATTAGGCTTCTAATTAACAGTGGCGTATATACAGCGAGTCCAACATTTTCCGCCTTTTACACCCTAAATTTCTGACG
The DNA here is from genome assembly GCA_034693945.1 of Dendrobaena attemsi. Taxonomy (NCBI): domain Eukaryota; kingdom Metazoa; phylum Annelida; class Clitellata; order Crassiclitellata; family Lumbricidae; genus Dendrobaena; species Dendrobaena attemsi. The sequence continues at coordinate 8,485 of JAQFXW010005995.1, read as the reverse complement.
ACTTTTTAAAGTAATTCGCCTTAAATTTTCTTATTTCCCTTCCAAAATTTCTTACGAACTCTTTTTAATCATTCGGCTGAAATCTCAATTTTTCTTCCGTCCTTCCTTCTTTTTATGTCCATTCCTCCGTTTGCCTCCTCTAACGAGACCTTTTCCTTTATACTCCCTGTTTTCTGTCTCTTCCACCCCATTTTGCCATTCCTGTCAAAGTGCAGCCTGGGGCGACTCGCCCCTGCCCCCTCATTGCTACATGTACGCCTCTGCTACTTAATACTCAAAGGTGTAGACCTTATGGGCGGAAAATTATGGGCTGAGGACAAATGAGAAGCAGCGGGAAAACAGTTGAATAAATGCGAGCTGCAGGTGCGGCGTCTAGGTCAGAAGAGAATGAGGAACACACAGCTGAAGACTTGAAGTTCACTCCGTGGCAAAGCTGTGTGCTTGAGCTGGTATCAAACAAATAAAAACAGCAAAGTAACGTATATTAAGTTTCCATTGTCCATTTTTTGACTTACTTGAAGTTACTTCGCTATCTAGCATTACATTGAACAAGTTATAGGTGAAACAGTGTTACATAGGCTTATGCACGGTGTCTCAAAACAAGTGATCTCCATTTTATTTTCACGATATATTTGTTAATTCTAAATAAAACTCTATAGAAGATTAGAGCGTCAAAGAGGGATACATTATCAACGTTTCCTGAAAATTTTATCAAATTCTATCAACATGGTCCGAAGTTATGCACATTAGAATTTGGACAAAGAGAATTTGAACTTTTGAAGTTTCCAACATGTAAAAGATAGGCCATTAATAATTTATATATATATATATTCGTTTATTTTAAGACTACAGAGACCGCGCTACCTTACTTTCTAAATGATTTACCGGTAGGCCTACTTAAAATTCATAAATATGACGTCATATTTCAGTCATCCGTTTAGGTGACAATAATAAAAAAGGGGTTTAAGTCTTGGCTGCACTCTGAATATCTTTATCGATCCAAAAGGGGGTAAAAATTAACGATGCTTACTTTCGTGACGTTTCGCACGGTGAAGACTTGCTGCCGGCTACTAAAAAGTTGTCGGGCAGCAAATTTTTTATATTCCAGCTGGACAGTGATCCTGCTCATCGAGACAGAGAAACTGTTAATATGCTTTCAAGAGAAACTCCAGACTTTATTTCACCAACTCTTAGGCCCCAATAGCCCTGATCTCAATCCATTGGACTACAAGATATGGAGCGCTCTTCAAGAACGTGTTTATCAAACTCGCATACTATACGTGACGTTGACCACCTCAAACATCGAATTGTGGCAGAGTAGATTCATTTTGATCAAGGTGACAATGTTATCAATGAATGGCGAAAGCGCCTTAAAGCATGCATTCGATTTAATGGTCGGTATTTTGAACATCAGCTTTTAAGAACAACAATTGGCTCAAATTATTAATTTCCTATCTTTTACATGTTGGAAAATTTAGATTTTCTTTGCCCAAATTTGAATGTGCATAACTTCGGACTTTGTTAATAGAATTTGATAAAATTGTCAGGAAGCATTGATAATTTATTCCTCTTTCACGCCCTAAAATGTCTAGAGTTTTATTTAGAATTAGCAAATATATTGTGAAAACAAAAATGGGCTCACTTGTTTTGGGACACCATGTATAAATGAGAGCTACACTTCACTACAGCTTCTAATGAGGGGTAGACTGTTATTTTTTTAACAAACTGTACGGTATAATGCTATAGAATAAGGCTATTCTTTTGATCAGCCATTAATGCTGATTGATTCGATGCTGTTATGACACCTATAGCTAATAATAGACCTAATAGGAATCCACCAAGTCTAAAAGAAAATGCTGCAGACAAGACAAGACAACATCTCTCCTTTATTCATCGAAATAGAATCACAAAATATAACATCAACAAATTAAATTCAAAATATAATCGTCACAAAAATAATCACCTTCTGCAGATGAATTCCTGTAATAATTAAGACCCAAGTTCAAGAAACTGCGGATCATAAATATTACTAACAAAGACACACAGCAGTTTGGAAACTCAGGTTGAAGTTCAATATTATCGATATGAATGATTAATAACAACGGCTTTTTTCAGTGTTTGATTCATTTGTTTTATATAAAACAAAAACAAAATCAAGGAAAACCAAGAAATTTGGTTTTTTGGTTTTTAAAATTTTCTAAAATAATGTTTATTAAAGTTATTTATAAACATTGAGTCAGTTGCTTAAGAAAACCTAGAATTAGAACTTTAATTGTAATAAAATCAATTGCTATAAGTTATTTTGTGTTTGTCAATTACAAATTTCAACTGAATTAAATCTGAGTTGGAGTTTTTCTTCACGCCACTCGAAATCTTAAAATCGAAAAATCAGAAAATCAACAAACCACAAGACCCCAACAAAGTAGGCCTACTTTTCATTTCCAAAATCTTGGTTTTTCACCTCTGGAAAATATTGACTTAAGGGGATCAAAATCTTGCTAAGGGATCATTTATACCTCGGGGTAAAATAAAATGAAAATGAATAATAATAATAATAAAATAATAATAATTTTAATAGGCTAAGCTCCAACCTCGAAGACGAGGCCTGACAAATTTTCTGCTCCTAATTAGCAGTTTGTCTGAATCCAATGTATCATTTTGTACAGGTTAAATAATAATAATAAAATAGAATTAAGATTAAGAATAAGACTACAGGCCTATTTGTATAGCGTCGTAGACAGAAGAAGACGCTGCATTACAAGAGCTAAGAACGCAAATGGCCTATTAATCTTTATGATCAGATTGTAGGCTAACAGCTTCAATGATGAAATCTATAGAGATGCAGTAGCTTTGGCACAATGAGCGGAATTACAAGCGAGAGATAAAAAGGTAGGCCTACAGAGGAAGCATGCGTGCGTGCATGCATGCATTCAGTTCATACTGAACGAACTCTTTCACCAATTCTATAGGTTCTCAATTTACAACAAGTAGGCTAAAGTAAAGATTAATGATTGCTACTATATAGGCTACACAGTATACCGGTAGGCCTAACTGAAGACGAGGCCTGGTCCATGTCTTTAAATCGTTTATTACATTAATTTTAAACCGTAACTCCGGGGCATCAAATTAATCTTCTACAAACCAAAACTCCGCTGTCAACACTCAACAGGAATTTGAAAAGAGATAATTTTTTAAGTAAACATAGTCTACAATGTTTTGATGATTTCGCTTAAGCACTGTTTAGACCTAAAGCACTTTAAAGATTAAGGCGAGACCTTCTTAGGGTGACCGTTCCACCAACGAGGAATCGTTTAGGACTGGTGCTCAGTTCCGATTATTTTGAGTAAACAGACAGTAGAGACTCATGAACAACAGTAAATGCGAACAGCGCAAATAGTTCATTCTTAAATGACAACACCAATAGAATAATGCAATATTTTCGCATCTTCAGAGATTGCCAACTTGCAATAGGAAGTATGTTGTCATTTTCAGCATCTACAATTCATTGTAGGCTATTAACAGGTCACCTGGCACAACAGTTCTTATGACTATAGGACCTACAGGGTGAGCCCAAAAAATGACCCCTACGTTATTTCCTAATATTTCTGTTAAATATACGAATTTTTAAATAAAAGGGAATTCATATTTACATGTAATTGCCAATTTCATCAAAATAGGTCAAACAGAACAAAAGCTATTCAACTTTTAGTGACGGCACCCAATGTGTTCTGATGGCTCAAATAATGTTTAACCGTTCTTTGTTATTATTTCCTCTAAACGTAATTTATTTAACCTGAAATTCTACAAACTTAAAGGTAATTTTATTTACATATAGCCACCAAATTATATCAAAATATTTTAAACGCAATAAAAGTTGCAGCACTTTTAGTGAGTCCACCTACTGAATTCTGATGATTAAAAAAGTGTTACGCCTAATGCGACAAATTTCTCCCCTCCAAATTGCTGCAACTTTTATTGCGTTTAAAATATTTCAATAAGATTTGGTCACTATATGTTAAATTTAATTAAATAATATTTACTTTTGGCAGAGATATTAGCAAAAAACTGTTAACGTTTTTGAACCAAGAAAGAACAGTGGGTGATGTCACTAAAAGTTGAATAACTTTTGTTCTGTTTGAAATATTTTTGATGAAAGTTTGCATTTATACGTAAATATGAATTGTCTTTCAGTCTGTGAAATTTTATTTGAGAATTCACACTTGTGACGAAAATATTTTCAGAAGTCTTAGAGGGGTCATTTTCTTGGCTCACCCTGTATTTTCTTGATTAGGCCTATAGAGTTAAAACGATATCTCATTACGGTATCACAAATCGTATAGGCCTACAATGTTATACATGTATACTCATACCTATTTAAGTTTATTGGCCTTATAGGGCCTTCGCTCGTTCTAATTCTAGCGATGTGAACTTCCTTTTGCTAATTGGTGACAAAAGAACAAATGGAAGGTACACAGGACAACAGAAAGACGGGGATTGATGATGCTCGATTGGATTAAGATGGACGGGTACAGCATTTTCAAGGTCAGGGCTCAACAGAAGGAAGGGGTAGTGAACCGGAAGTAGAATTTGCCTTCGTTGGCTACATCGTGCATGCAACTAATCAATGTTCCAAATTGGAAGCCATTATCGTATTCGAAATCGTAACATTCTCATGATCTATTATAGCCTACTAAAGCTCAGCACAACGGAGACCCTATCAGGTTTTTCACATGAATTGTAATAGTCTTATTTACAACATGAAATATGGCAATAGGCCCCCTAAAATTAAAACTGATTGATATGCACCGCAAGTTTGAACTCTTGTAACAAATTCAATGTGTTTCAATTACATCACCATAGAAATTGCAGTATAGGCCAATATTTGCCAATCGAGATATGAGCGATTCTCGAAAATCGACACAATAATTAGATAACTGCAAAATAAAATGACGATATGAATTATATATATAGGCTGTAGCGTCTTTTGATTCTGAACAAAATAATATTATAGGCTTCGTATAGGCAAGAATGTTTACGATGACGAAATAGAACATTGGCATATCGTTACATCATACTAAGCTACATAAAAATCATTGACAAAATGCAAGCGCATCAAAGGCGTTTCATAAGTTACATCAAAGCATCAAACACAAGTTAAAGCTATTCAATCTATGAATCTAAAATTAAATCTAGAATAAAATAAATTGTTAATTTCCCAGCACTCTTTGAAGTTAATCATGATAGGCGACACTCAACTCTTTGAATGCTGTAATCACAGGTAGGCCTATACATGTAGTATCAAAAAAATAAAATCAAGGTCCTTCTTTATGCGGTAACCACGAAAGATATGCACATGTCAAATGTTTATTTGGTTGTCAGGAGACTCAGAGGGATCACCTGTGGTAGTTTAAATTACAGAGATAGGCTTACAACTTAATTAACCTAATTAGGCCAAATATCTCAAATAAAGTCTTTGCAGCCCAACTCGCGTAATAACTGCTAGTTTTCTGAATCTCATAAGCTCGTAGAAAAATCTGCAGTAATTTTTATTTGATTTGATTAACAATAATAGGCCTATTTATTAATACGTTACATCGCCTACGTTTTAAAAGCTGAAGGTGTTAGAATGATATGTTAATGTCATCTACAGAAGCGTGGGAATAAACACTGTGTACAGTTGTAGGCCTAAACCTATGCATGCATGTATAATTATATGTAAGGATGCATCTGGCCCTCTATACATATCGTCTGTCCAGATTAGTGACGTAGGCCTATACACCATCAAAGAGAAAGACACCAGAATTATTGATGTTAAGTCGTTATTGATGATTACAAAGTCGAGAACGATACAGCGGCATAGCAGCTGCAGATGCAATGGGCGCCGAGATGGATCAATTAGGCCTATACGGAAAACGCTTTTAACAAGAATACTAGTTTTGTTTAACCATTTAATGCAGAGAATGTAGGAAATGGCTTTCCTATCCCTTTAGGCATTAAAGGGTTAAGATGCCATTTGTAAACCAAAGCGCGGTAATGCAGTTGATGTCGATAAAGAGTAGGTAAATTTAAACATTAGGCCTAGTTTACTGATTTACTTACCCTACCTACGCTTTGCTGTAACATTTTCACTGTTCTGCTGATTGGCACAAATATATCTATAGGCGGTTGAAGTGGTTACTGCATGGCAGTTCGGATCAGGGCATCATTATTAGACCTATGTATTTTTACGTTAACAGATGACCGACCAACTGTTCATCCGACAAAAGCCAATGAATGGATTTCGTAGTTTTGTTCGCAGCTGGTGCAATCAGAAAGCAGGAACGTTCACTACAGGTTTCATACACGGCATCTCTTAAATTTGAGCATTTGCAGATTTTTGCAACACAATTTTCAATTATGCAATTCAACTGGTATCCCTTGCACATTCCTATATTAATCAAATCTATCAAATATTATGGTTATAATCTTGTCTGTTTGAGAATATTTTCTGCCAAGGTTATTCCGTACAAGCGACCGAAGTCTAAGGAGGAACAAAAATGTAATTTGTTACGACTGGGGGAATAGCACGAAAATAGACGTACCGGTACTAAGTAGGCCTAAGTTATGAAAAATGAGGTCGTATCAACAAAATGCACGAAAATGTAGAAGCTTCATCAGGACAGTTAATTGATAAACTTTAACTAATTAGGCCCAGGCTCATTTTGTACCTGTATCTACCACCTTTAATTCGCTTTGAAAAATAAGATCTGAAACGAAATTAAATCATTTAGTTAAAAACACAGTAAGGCAAGGGGGTCGTATACAAATGTATGATTATGTAGAAAAATACGAACATTAGGCCTAATTATCTCTGAGAAACAGATGAGATAGGGGAAGTAAGCAGCCTATAGCATGCTCGTTAAGAGTCGTTATCATACTCAGAATTCGCTTTAAAATGTCCGATCAACAAGATAAACAAGAGCATATGATTATGTCAATAAACTTACACAGTTCTTAGTGATTGTTAAACAAGAAATAATTATCACTTTTATCCTCCAGAGAACAAAGCCTTTTTAAAGCAAACTCGAATGTACCCGTCGTATCCGACAACAAGACCGTGAGTGGTCTTTGGTGCAGAAGAGAAGTAAAAACTATATGAGTAAGAGACAAAATCAAGAAGACAACTGCAAAGCAACTGAAACCACCACACTCTAATGTTGTTCTCACAGAAGTTCGAATACAGCTTCAGGGTAGTAGATTAGAGACCTAAAGCGCCTCCAGATCTGTTTTTCGGAGAAAGACATAGACCTTGAAATAAGCTGCACAAGTACACAAAACTCCCGAAACGACTAAATGTTTCAAGTTTAAAATTTCAATATCACAATGTATACAAGAGTTTCTTATGTGTGTACCGATAATGTCCGGAGTCGCCCGACATAATATGACCGCTTCTACGGGTTGCAAGCAAAAAGCCGGTGGTTTCAAAAGGTTACACGAAGACATGGTGTATACAAAAACACCTCTGTTATAGTCTAGCAACACATAATTATATCGGCAACTATAGATTGATATACACACACATTTAATGATCGGATAGATATACTGCTAATTAGCACACGGAACTGAAACTCTGAACATCGAGAGAGAGAGAGAGATAGCAGTATAGTATGGGTGTTACTCTTCGGCTGCGGCACTGGCTCCCCCGTCCGGCATCTCCTGCAGGGTGTGCCACTGGGCGATCGGTCTGCGAGGGTTGGCCAACATGTCCGACCAGTGTCTCAGCTCCGTTCCGGTCGAATTACAGCCGAGGATGACACGCCCGATTGGCTCCGACGAACCGATGCGATCATAATCGACGACGGTTATTATGAGGGATACTTTCTGCAAATTCATAAACACATATATGCAGGATGGGCCCTAAAAATGACCACTACGCTTTTTGCAAATATTTTCGTCAAAAGTAGGAATTTATTAATTAATATTTTACAGGCTTAAAGGCAATTCATATTTACGTCTATTTGCCAAATTTCACCAAAATATTTCAAACAACAAAAGTCATTCCGCTGTTTTTCGATAGTTCAAATAACGTTTAACAGTTTGATGATATTTTCGCCATAAGTAAATTCTTGTAATGAAATTCTACAAGTGTAACGGGAATTCATATTTACACTGTACACATAAGAATTAAATTTTATAAAAATATTTTAAAATGCAACAACAGTTGCAGCACTATTAGTGAGTCCACCTGCTGTATTCTGATGAATCAGAAAAGTGTAATGCAACAAATTTTACAAGGAAAAGTGCTGTAACTTTTGTTGTGTCACACGTAGTTTGATAGAATTTGGTCACTATACGTAAATATTAATTACCGTTTAGCCAGTAGAAATTTCATTATAAAATTTGCAACTTTTGCAAAATTTGTAGCAAAAACTGTGGGTGACATCACTTAAAGTTGCATAACATATGTTCTGTTCGACATATTTTGATGAAGTTTTGCAGTAGTTTG
>JAQFXW010005994.1:0-10078 GCA_034693945.1 Dendrobaena attemsi | reverse complement strand
CGTGTTAACACGCACCACGCGTGTACATATGCAAAACGAGGTACGTGTTAACACGCACCTCGCGGTGAAAGTGTTAATAATATACCAAGTTGTTGTGATGTCATAAAATAATTCTGTTTGTGTCAATTGTTACAGGTTTTCTATTCTGTTATTTAATTATTATTAAAGATTTTCTTTCACTTTAAGCAAGCATCAATTAATTGATTATCTTGTGCAATGTGCATGGCGATAGTAATTTGATTTGATTGAACAGATGCCTTGCACGTTGTTGTAATAGTGGTAGTCACTTTAATTGATAGTAAGTCGATCGCCTTAATAGTTTTGTTCATCAGATAAGATAAAGAAGTGATTGTTCTAGTGTGGCACTCGCCGACCGGTTGACTTGTTTCGGACTCTGCCGTTGAAGAAGGACTATCCGGACTACTACAAAGTTATTTCAGAGCCGATCGACATGACGATGATCGAGAGCAAGATCAAGCTTGACAAGGTGAGACAAGCGTATGATCACAGATGATGAACATTGCTATAAGATATGCTTTCTTCAGACTTCTGAAGTCTGGTTTGTATTGCGACTATTGCCGTGGTTGGAATGGAAGCGCCTCTAAATGGGTACCTTGAAGGGGTGCTATACAAATTCTTGAAATGAATGAATATTAGTTATCGAACAGTGGATTGAGCAAATCTGTGACTGTGTGAACATTCTCTTGAAACGTCGCATCACACACTTTCATGAAGAGCTCATGAACCTGGTTTGCTTCAGACAAGACCCTTTCAGGTCGATTCAACCTTCATTCCCTTGGCATCAGAGTTGTAAATTGAGATAATGAATCGTGTTCGTTGCACTATAGTTAGCGGTTGAATTAGACTCGTGTAATGACCGGATCGGATCATTCATTCCTACTGTGGTAATCATAACACAGTCGGCCATTGTGAATTGATGATAAACGAAGACATTATTATATTGAGTTTTAAAATCGTTCCTTCACTGTGGATTCTTCATTCTCGTTTTAGTACTTCACTCAGGCTGCTCTAGTTTCCGACTTTGAACTGATGTTCAAAAATGCACGTCACTACAACGAAGAGGGATCGCAGGTCTTCAAAGATGCCACACTGCTCGAACAGGTCCTCTTGAGTCAGGTCCGCTCGCTGCCTCAGATCGAAGAAACAACGCCCACCGGCACCAAATCAAGCACCAGAAGGTTTGCCATTTCTGATATTTTGCGCTTTCTCTTGATAGAAAAGCTAGATTAATAAGGAGTTGGTGGAAAGCAGACTTATTGAAAGCTGGGTCTCGATCCATCAAGCTTTGACGCTATCCGGAATGTGCATCAGTGAGTGGTGATGTTATGATGCTGGACACAGATGGAGAGGCACAGGAAGTGGAGTTATACTGTGTATCAATTTTCCGAATTCTGTTATTCGTTTGCAATTATTGTCCCATTATTTATTTATTTTTTATTAGCATTTTTATTTAGTATTACAGTTGTTATTTATTAATAGTATTTTCATTACTTATTATTATTCAGCTACAGTTATTGCGCTTCTATTTTCTCTGAGGACAAAAGTAGAAGCGATCTGATGCAACATTTTGAGAATGCTTTTAAAATGGTTACGATTTGTTAATATCTGGCAGTTAGTGAAAATTACCAAGACCTTGCTACTCTGAAGCCAAGCAGATGTTGTTTAATTCAGTTGCTTCAGTAAATTTTCTGTAATTCATTAATTTTAATAATGTTTTCACGATTCTGTTACTAATCAGTGAAATTTGTATATGTTGGTTAACTGTTATATATGTATCTGCGATTTCAGCAAACGTTGGATAATTGTAATTCAACTGCTTGAAAACATTTTGCTCAGCATAATTCACTGTTTTAATTCTGCAGCTTTGGGCAATTGTTGCATTACTGCTTTTCCATCAATAGATGTTACAAAATTCAATGACCTCTGTAAAGATTATGCATTGTTACTCTGCACCATTTGGTTCTTGAAGTGTGCTGGTGATTTTTGGCTACGGTTTAATTACGTAGAACGGAGGCTTATCGTAGTTCTTCGAGTATAACGCGATTCGATGAAAAGATAATCTATGAGGCTTTCTGTGCAGTCATGACCAACGATACGAATGTGCGAACCTAGCGCCTCTTCAATATACTATTAAAATCTCCAAAATAAAATAAGTGATTTCAATGTAGTACAGTATTACCAGGGATGTCTGGCATTTTAAAAAAATGCCAAGAAAAAGGTTTTATTTTAAAAGAAAATATTAGTCAATGGCATTAAGTCCAAAAAACAGTAATAACTGTATAGGTAAATCATTACTTCATGCATTTTAAAATAAACAGGGCAATGATATATGCGAAGATTTACAGTAGTCAACTAGGCATGAGTTTATCCAGGTGCTTTGTCATGGTAGCGCCTTCCGATGATTATGTTTTTGCATCATTTTGTCTCTGGTCGAATTATGCGGTCATGAATCTGTTCCTGGTGCTATCTCTTTGCAGGTCTTGTATCTTGCGTTCTACTAGGCTGAGGTAATAATATCTGTGAACGTTGGACCATTTTGTGGTAACTGGTTTAGCCAGTGGTCTCTGTGTATATGTTTGAGGCAGGATGGAGCGATTGATGTAGTGCACATTTACATATTCTTCGAATTGGAGCGGGTGATTCTGGTGCGCATCGTTGAAACTTACGTCTCTCTGCCTTTGATGGTCATTTTTCCTTAATGCAAGAATCGCTGTTATGTGCGATGTTCTGAACATATATTCAGAACTTCTGATTCACTCTAAAGATTTATAGCGATTTCAACTTTTTATTTAAGAGTGACTTCTCTACATCTTTGTAACTTAATTAACTTCCTAACTTAAACATAACTGCCTCTGTTAAATACTTTGGCCTCATGTGGAAATCTGATATATTCCATTAAGGCCAATTTGAACCCAAACATTGACAAATGCTGTGACGGTCCAAACGGTCGGGAAGACCTGTGGCATGGGACAGTTCAGTTCTTGCAACGATTCATCCTGCCTGGACCACGTTTCTTCAACTCTTCCACCCATTTCTCAATGGATGTTCGGTGCTTCAGTGTGGATGTGAATGTCGTCGATATTGTCTGTTTTTGTTAGCGATTAGCTTTGTAAATGTTTATTATTATCACCAGTATTGTTAACTTGTTATTTTTGGTTTACTAAGCCATAAATTATCCCTTTGAAATCAAAACCATTCTGATAGAATCTAGCTATTGAGGATTATTATTGTATTGTTATTCGTAAAATAATAATAATATTCTTTATTATATTCATATTGACAAACGCAGGATGATTACAGACAGGTTATAAGAAAAATGGCCCGCATAGCACGATCATGCAGTTCGGCTTTACTGTAGGTTCGCTTTACACTAGTGGCCTACGTGCTTAATCACTCCTGGTACGTCCAAACCAGGAGTCATAATAAACTGCTAATATTTTTGCTATTCTGCTACTGATATATGAAGATAACTGACTTTTCTTTTAATTATTAATCACATTATTTTATTGTTTTATCCCTAATTATTCTTCTTTGTATCTGCTTTTTAGCATTTGATTTATGCTGCGTGATATAGAAAGGATATCTGAAAGGCTATTTTGACTACTGCTAGTGCTAAATGTTTAACTTGTTATGGAGTTTGTTACAGGGATATTGATTCTATTTGATGAATTAATGGGATTTGAAATGGGACAATATTTTTGTGGAGGCAGTATTTTAATTGTATAACTTTTCAGTAGAGACCAAATTTCTCTTCAGAATCTTGCACTGAACACTGGAAGCATTTGAATTGAAGAGGTTCAGTGAAGAAGAACCACGCCAGTTTCAGATATGCATTTAGTGACAGAGCATTCCAATAAAATGTTTTATTGGCAAAAGGCTTTCAATATGTTTAAGTTGATTGCAGACAAGAATGCTCTCACTCCTTAGCATTTGCATCAAGCTGTTATGTTCATGGTATACTCAAAGGTTTACGCTATTATTATCAAATAGCTATAAACCGTCAAAAATGATGTGAATTTAACATTACATGAGCGCCTTAACAGCTGCAAAATGCAAACGTGATCGTAGCGAACAGAAGCGAATAAATTGCCCTTTAAAATCTGCAAATTCCGAATGCTTCGTAGTGAATGCGACCGTGTGTATTAATAGACTTCAAAATGCGAATGCAGCCGTTACGAACATAAGCGAATAAATTGCCCCTTAAAATCTGCAAAATCTGAATGCTCAGTAGCAAACACCCTCGTGGCCATTAATAGACTAATGACAGACATGTCTAGTATTTCCAGACATCGTTACGCTGATCGATTAAGCGAATTATGTATGTTGATAATATTTTTATTGTTAGTAGAAGTAATAGCATTGTATATTTATTAAATGCCGCTATCCAAGGATAGGCATAAACGATTGCATCAAATTTGAGCAATAAATAGTAAATGAATGTCTGGCAGAGGGTGCTTATACAGTATCCGGCCTAGAGGAGGCTTGAGCCTCTACTCTGTTTTACACTGCTCGGTGCCGTCCAATTGTTATAGTCCTACAGTTACAATTTTTAGGAGGAATCATGACCATATAGATTTCTGACTCATGTGCATGTCGTCAGTTGTTGACGTTGTCGTATATCATATATTTCTCATTCCAGTTTGAAATTTCGTGACTGCTCGTGCATGATGTCTCTCGTTTCTGTTCCTTGTTTTGTATACTTTACTTACTTGCGTACTTAATGAACTGGACTACCTGTGAATATTTATTTAGTGTGGTGGCTAATACAATGGCGTTGTACTTGTATGAGAATCCTTGTGTGTCAAACTGGAAAATATGGAAAAGCATCATCTTCCATACACGTTGCAATCTAAAATGCAACATACACCGTTTATTTATGAATATTTATATGTTGTAGTGGCTCGTGTATCTTTATTTACAAGTAGTACGGATTGTTTGTTGACTTAGTGCTATGTGCGTAAACTAGGAAGTTGACTTTTATTAACTGTCTACTTGGCATAATGTACTCTGATTGCTACTTTACTTAATTGTTTACCTCTTTGTATTTTTTGGCATATATGTAGTTGTTTGATTTTGTCGTGCACTTTATTGTGTTTTGTGTACATAATTTGTTTATTCGATTTTCCATTTTATTGAATATTTCTTTGCCTAATTGTTGATGGAATATTTTCACAAGCATTTACATGGTGTTCTTTTTTCAGTCGACCGAAAGTGAAGCCGACTTCTTCGCTGATATCCAAGCTGCAGGAACTGTACGGTGCCATCCGTGACTACAACGACTCTCGTGGTCGAACGCTTTCAACCCCCTTCATGAAGTTACCAGCAAGAAGCGTGAGTCAAGATGCGGCAACTTTGCTCAACACCCATGTCAATTCTGTACAACTGGCTGATTGGCGATTGCTGATATACTTAATCTCTGGATGAGAGTCTCAATCTATATTCAGCGAATAGTATTGTGCTTTGTAATATTGCATTCAGGAGTATTACATTCCAGGGAATTATGTTCCAGTATGTTACACTCTGTAATATTACACTATCATTCCTGACATTCCATGAGATCCATATGGTTCCTTTTGAGTTCTCCCTTTGAATCGTATGGTTGTGTAGTATGATGGTCTGTATATTTTGTAAGGTTTCGCTGAATCAATTAAGACGCTAAGTACTATGGCGTTAAACTTTCTTATGTTACTGCAGTGTAATATTCATCAGCATCTTGTATTATGTGATGGTGCTTTGCGTCTTTTAGGATTATCCAGATTATTACGAGATCATAAAGAAGCCAGTTGACATGCAGAAGGTGTTTGCACGGATGATGGGCAATCAGTATCATGGGATCGAAGACATGGTCTCCGATCTTGTCCTTATGTTCGACAATGCTTGCCGCTACAATGAACCGGAGTCACTCATCTACAAGGTAGGAAGTTCTGTGGAACAATGTAAATATGGATACTTGGCTTTTCCATTGCTACTCATTATGGGGCGTTTTCCTGGTATCACGCCTCATAATGTTGTGGTCTGTTTGGTTGCCTGTTTGTCTGTATTCGGGCGGTTGCAGGTTTGAGCCTAATGAGTGGTCTCCAAGGAGCATTTGTGGAAGTGTTGTTTGTACTGATGTGTTTGTCACCAAGCGGAGACCAGTAAGCACATGACGGACAGCTGTCAGCCGAAGGGTAAAAGAACTAGCAAATGAGTGCCTGTCCAGTTTCAACTATAGGCCGTGTGAGCTGTATGTTATTTTTACATATGTGAGGAGCCAGGCTTTTTACATACTGGTGAAAGTACTTTTTGCTGGTGTTGTACCACGAAGATAAGGTGCTTATATAAAATTTACACTGGTTCTAGTCTAGGTAGGCTTCACCATACAGGGGAAGAAAGAATGATTGATGTGGACTTTTTAGGTAATCTTCTATAGAATTTCTTTGGTACTTTTTCAATTACGGGTGTTTGAATTGCAGCGTCATATAAGTTAAAAAGCTGGGAACAGTTTTAAAGAGATTTTCAGAGACCTGCCATTCTCTAGAACTGTCATTCTATGGTACCTTGTGGACTTAAGTGATAGCATGATATGTGTGATCGATTTTCACGAGATTGCTTTATTTTTTTAATTGTTTGTATTTTGATTTACCTGTTTTTCTGTGTGTTTTGCATGCTAGGATGCACTGACGCTGCAGAGAGTCTGCCTTGAGAAGAAGTCGCAGTTGTGTTCAGACGATGATAGCAATGAGGTTCCTGATGTTCAAGCGCTTGTTCAGGAACTCATGATGAACCTCTTTATTTCGACTTACAGCCATACGGTATTTGCATAATTTTTTTTAATATGACCCAGTGATATGGAATTGCATTCCACTTGAGTTGCGATTACTCCCTCGAGAACTCACTCTTATATGTTCTACAATCATTTAAAAACTGTTCTCTTTGACCGTGCTTCAGTAATCCTCTTGATGAGGTGCTAAATAAATCCTCTAGTGACTTAAAATGAATTTATTATCAATAAGCTATGATCATCATCAGCTACGATAATGATCAGTCAATCTGTTCACATGGTTGTCAGTCAGCCAATTAAGTCAAAGTCAGTTAATTTTAAAATCAAATTTTAGTGGCCACCGTGTATAAGTTAATGATCAGCGTGAGATTTGTCGTGTTGACCAGTTACTTGTTGTTTTGATAGGATGAGGAAGGCAGATGCTTCAGTGATTCCTTCTTGGAACTCCCGTCACGTCTCGCTTCGGAGGAAGGGGACGACGATAGCAAGAAACCACTTCGGTATGTTGCCCTTAAATATAAGAGAACGACAGATGCGAATGTGACGGATGGGGGGTTCATAATTGTTTACTTTGTTTACTGTGACTTCATTTTTGCTTTACCTATATTTGCCAATGTGTACTTGTTGCAGAATGGCGCCGAGTTTTGAACAGATAAAGCGAAACTTGGACCGAGTAAGTGTAAACTTAATTAGTTTCATTCGGCAAACAGATCGATATCAGTCAGTTGAGCTTGGGCTATGTAGCTTATGTATGTATATGCAATACTGTATGTTGCCTGTATCAAATTGTTTATATAGCACTTGTTTAAGAATCAATTGGATCTCTCTGTAGTTATGGAATTTTGCTGTATTTGAAAGCCATAACAATGTGTGTGCTGTGTAAGTCTATAACTGCAAAAGTCTTCAGATGAGCAGAGATAATTAATTTATGATTTATGCTATAGTCTGATGGTTAGCGAACAAGACTGTTGACCCAGAGGTCAGAGGTTTAAATCCCAGCTCAGGGACTGCTCACCATCTAGTCATTTTAATTTTTGTTGATGCTTTTAACTAATGTCTTGTTAAATATTTTTTGCGGGAAATTGCTTATTTCAGGGTTATTACAAGCGAGTTGACTGTTTCCAAGAGGATATGTTTGAGGTGTTTGAGTATGCCCGAAAAGTGAGCAGCATTGACTCACAGGTGAGTCACCCATTGAGTTGTTGTGGGAGTGTGGGCCTTTGCATTTAACTCTAAGTCAAGTTTCCACACTTACAGTTTGCATTACTTTCCTTTGCTTTATCTATGATGCATTACATTTCCTTCAGTATTTACCGTTTTCTTTTAGTTTGCTGTACCTTGCTTTTAAGTCGATGGGTATATTTTTGCATGACCAGGCTAAGCTGGACATCACTTTTCACTAAAAAGTCCATAACCATTTGCTTTGCGAAAATGTAGAATGTCATCTGTTCATTTATTCGTTTACCTGATTTTAATTTCCATATTTTGCTGTATTTACCTTGTTGAGCGATATCTTGCCATGTCATATGTACGTCGATCCATTATCTCCAGGTCTACGAGGACTGCGTTGACCTGCAGCTCTTCTTCATCCAGCAGCGTGATGAGCTGTGCAAACGTGGAGAGATCCTTCTGACTCCTGCCCTCAGCCACACGGAACATCAGTTGACGCGCCACGTGGAGGCGAATCGCAAGGAACGCATGACGAAGGAACAGCGCGACGATGAGGAACGCAAGAAACTCGGAACGGAGACAGCGGCTGGACACAGCACTGCTGGTGGCACTGTGGGCATTAAGACGGAAGATGACGGAACTGGACACGGGGCTTGTGAATCTGTAAAGGTTTGTAACACGATCAGTTGATAGAATCATAATATACATACATTGCATAATGCGTATATTGGTGTTATATACAGTGGTTTTAAAGGTGCTAGATAAAACGGATGGATTTAGGAACTGATGACAATTATGAGCACATTGACAACAGTGATGAATATATTCAAATGTAAAGATATGTGGATAAGAAAATATGGAAACTGTGTCTGTTGGTATTTGTTAGGGTTTTCAGTGCATTATGTAATCGTTTCTTAGTTTTCGATTTTATTTCTAATTGCTTGTACAATGTCATCTCGTTGTGTGCTCCCAGTTTATGTGGCATTCTGCTCAGCACAAGGCGTAGCGATATGTACCCAAAATCTTTTAGACTAACTCGCCCTTCCGGTTAATTTGCAATACAAAAACCGAAGTGTTGTGCAAGCAGCAAACTAGTGACCTTTTCAGCATTTTCCTGTTTATGTATAGTGCTTGGTTTACACACTATCGATTTCAAGTTGAATAGTCCACACTGTACTGCATTACTCTTATATTAGGTTTAAAACAGAATAAGTCGCTATCCTTCAAGTATGTTGACTTTGTCATTGAATAGGACAAGTATCCTGGAAGCACAGATACCTTTGAGAGCAACGGCCAAGTCTACCACATCGGGGATTTCGTATACATTGAGCCGCGGTATTGTTCCAATTTTGCTCAGCTGTTAATGATTGAGTGAATAACTTGTTTGACTGATTGTATGCATAAATGAATAATAATTGATTGATAGGAAAGCTTGAATTTTGGAAAGCCTTTTACAACAAGAGCGGTTAGTTTAGTGCATGTTCACTGTTAAAGTGTTAAAGATTTGATTTGATTATCATGATGTTATGTTTCTTCTCTTACTGCATGTATTGATCAATAAATTTGTCTATCTATTTCTGCCCTCTCTTTCATTACTTGATCTTCAAAGTACTCTTACCTTTTATTTATACAAAACATTGCAAGTGAATTTGTTGGGTTTTTATTTTTCGCCTCTTACTGCATTCATTGATCAATGAATTTATTTGTTTTCATCTTCCCTCTGTACTGTTTCCAACCTTACAATTTTTTTAGTCCTGCTATTTATACGACTGTGTATGGGGTTATCTGGTTTGATCTGTGTGTGTATTATGTGTGCACAGGGAGAAGGGTCTTGCGCCACATATCGTCTGCATTGAGCATCTTCACAAGGGAGACGATGGCGACCAATGGCTGCATGGTTGCTGGTTCCTTCGTCCCAACGAAACCTACCATCTGGCCACACGCAAGTTCATTCAGAAGGTGTTTATATTTGCTGTATATCAAATCAAGTCAAAAGTCATTTTTCGGTAACCATAATAGACATATATATATATTATATATATATATATACTAGCCGTAACCCGTAAATAATTACGGGCAAATACTTACTTACTTACTTACTGAAAATGCGATCTATATCTAAAT
>JAQFXW010005993.1:0-10078 GCA_034693945.1 Dendrobaena attemsi | reverse complement strand
CAAGTTCTTCACTGACAATTGCTTCGGCGTGTAAAACTCCGACACACCTTCGGGTTGTAGTCGGGACCGCCTCTGAATAGTAGTGGACTGCAAGAGGCGGTAAAGAAATACACACATACACACAGTATCAAGCATCTGTTGGATTATATTTCCATTTTGTAGCATTACTATTATTTTTAACGCTCCCGATTTCATCTTCGTTGAACTATGTGGCGGTGCTTTTAGGTCGTGGCGGGATACTTGTTCCGACTTACACTGGACGTATCCGTTACACCAAGTGGCAATGGCAAAGCAGAGGTGAGACACGCATCTATAGTTTCATCACTTCAGATGCCAGCATGCATTTCGGATGCAAACGCATTTCTATCCTTGTTAGCATCTGTGGCATAGGGGGTTGTAGTGTATTTGTGCTGTGGGCGTTTGAGTGGCGCTTCTCACAGCACAATGAGCACACATCACTTTCACAAGCGTTTCCAGTGCGAAGACAAAGCCGACGCTATGTATCATACGTTGTACATAACTAGGCCTATATATAATTATATACAAGTACATACACGTAATATTGTACATACAATCATACATACACAAATCTAGGCCTACATAAAATTATTATGTAATATGCATACAATAAGACTGATAACATAATATGATGTAATATAGTGTTACGAACTAAAAAAAATATATTGTAATGTAACATAATAATCAGGCTTTAATTTAGTCCCCATTTTCTGGGGAATCCAGAAGGGATTCAGAAACTTGGAGGGACTGTCCAGTGTCCATATGTGATCGAAAAACTAAGTTTATATATTGCCTATGTGTCAACAAAAACCCTGACGTCCTTTTTAGTAATTTACTCGTATTTTCACATAAAAATCTTCTCCACGCACCCCTAAATTAGTTTAAGGACTTCTTCTTTGCATAAACTCAAAAAAACCCGGCCCGCTGTGACTTTATATTTTGAACTTTTACATAGCCCTGTTGAAAATTATATTTCCCCATTTTTCTGGAGGAAATTACTAATACTGAGGAACTCCCCCCCCCCCAGATGCCTAGATTAAATACTGCACAATAATTATAAACACGATATAATGCAACATAACTTGGATGATATTAGGCTCTTTAAGCTTCAGACTTCTATGGCAGCCTCCGCTATTATGCTGCATAGGAACATCATGCCATCAATTAATTAAAGTCGCCTTCAGTGAAGTCATAGTCTGAATCGCGCATGATCTATTGGAACCAGCTGGAAGAGTGAACACGAAAACCCCTTAATCAAAGATGGAAATCTAGATACGTATAGGTCGCACGTGAGCTGAAACAGATCTAGGCTTATTCTATATTTTTCTGACTAAGATTAAGAAAACGCACTGATTCCAAATTATTGTTTTGACGTGTCGTTTAGATGCAGCCAGAGCCAAGGTGTCTATCGGCTGAACTAGTGCAATAATTCTAATGAGTCAGCAACAAACGCACCGCACATATGAGCGAATACTAAGCCCTATAGACCAGGACGTTGAACCTCAAGACCAAGACATTTGGTCTGAAGACCAGACCAACACTCTTGGCTTCAAAACCAAAATCAAGACTAAGACCAAGACCTATACTGTGAACTTTAGAACCAAGACCAAAACTCTAGAAAAACCTAAATTAAACCCAGATTTCTATCCCTTACCAAGAAATTGCCAAGTCGGGCAAATCACCATTTAGGTGAAAGTTTGAATCCTCCATTTATTCAAACGAATGGTATAGGCCTACGAAGATATGAAGACCAAGACCAGGAGTTTCTCCACATACAATCACACATTGGCTTCCCTGCATGTTTCTGTATGTGTATAAATGAATGGATACAGACTAATAGTAAGACCCTATCTGAGTATACGTGATATTATTGTGCACATGTGTGTATCATGCATTATGTTGTACATCGATCAGGGGGCATTCAAGGCTGTCCAACCTGCGGCCCGAGAGCAGCATGCGACCCGCCAGACTATTTTAAGTGGCACGCCAGAGCTGGCTAAACTTTAGGAATATGTGTGAAAATAATACCAGAGACTGCAGACAGTCTCTGGCATATTTCTGTAGCTATTTATTCGTTATTCGGTTCATCATTTGACAACGTCAACGCTGAAATCCGTGCAATTATTCATTATGATTAGTCCGGCGATATAATTATATTCTGGAGCGTGGTGGCGCAGTGGGATAGTCGCTGCCTTGCGTCTGAAGGGTCGCGGGTTCTATTCAGACCCAAGCTACACCTACGAAGTCCTTCACTCACAATTGCTCATGGCGTTTCGGCGTGTGAAAAACGACACAACTCCGGGCTGTAGTCGGGAGCGCCTGTGAGTAATAGTGGAGTCGTCCCTATAAATTAAAAGTACAACTAATATTATATTAGCACATGCATAGAATGAATAACAACAAAATGTTAGTCGTTGCTTTGAGTTTATTGCTGCTGTCCTCAATCGGCTTCAAGTACAGCGTTTTTGGTGGCCAGCGGAATTAAAAGTTGGACAGTAGACCTACTGCTGTACATAATATTATAAGGCCTACACTTACAGCTGACAATAGGCTACAATATGAATACTAATTGACAAAACACTGTAGGCTATACATTCGTACTTGATGTCCTGCATGCATAAAGATGAACCAATGTAATGTTAGGCTATCGTACAGGCCTAATCAATCAGCCTGATGAGCCGCTTTCGTTTTCATACTGTTAGCATTGAGTCTACAAACTGATCACGATTTATGAACATATTCAAATAACATGCGCAACCAGTTAGCGTTTGTCTCTGCATTCTGGCCGAACATAGTTTCATACTTTCTAGGACCTATAGAATCTCGAACGTATATCTACTATCTAGTTCACCAATATCGTTTGTCATCATAATAGCCTCTAAGTGTAGAAGATTAAAGAGTAGAGTTAATCTCGAAACAATTAAACATCATACTAAATCACGATCTTATTATAAGAGATAGGTCTACTTATCGTCTCGTATCTGTTGAGAAATTAAAACATATTCACCCAATATTAGGATACACATTCTGTTAATATTAGGATAGAAGTAGAGTTAATCTCGAAACAATTAAGCATCATACTAAATCACGATCTTCCTACGATAGGTGTTGTGTTTACTTATAGGCCCTAATAGGTATAGGCCTATCATAAGAAATTACGTTTGAGATTGACTAGATTTTGGTATTCGGCTAACATAGAGAAATGAAAACGATGTAACCTTAATTCTACACCCAAAAATTACTGTTCTTAATATTGGTTATATAAAATTCAAAGTGCAGATAACGGTTTTAATAGCCTAATAGCCTAGTAAGCATAGGTCTACTCTTTATTCGACCTCTGTTTAGCTGCAGTTCATCGTTTCCTTGTTGGTTCTCTGTTGCTGTCAATGCAGGTCTAAACTTAGCTCTTATCACTTCTCCAATCCAGCTACTCCACATAGGCTTCTATTCCTCCCCTGCTATAGAGATAGAAGCCTTGTTGCCCCTCACTTTTCTGAACAATTGCCATTTCGACTGTGATTCTCCAGAACGGTGTAGGCCTGTTAGATTCTCATCTGAAATTTCACTTGAAGCGACTAAGTCTTATATATATATCGATTGATGTCTTGGGAAATAATATTTAATGATATGAAATAGCTGCGCAACGAGTCCTTGGGCGGATAATACTATTAATGAGTCATGTTTGAAATCTTGTTTGTTGCAGACAGCCAAATGTACGGTGGCAGTGTGGGACCAGTCGTGGAGAACTCCGCGCTATACTCTTGAAGAGTACAAGTGCAATCGTCTGATTTCATGAGAGTGCAAGCAGCATCTTCTCGAAAGAGATCGATTCGCCTCTTTCAGAAAAGAAACATGATCGCTCAAGACGCCGTTAAATAAACGCTCATAGACATAGACACGCATCATAATTATGCTCTCGTAAATTGGAAGAAGTGAATTATATTCAACAATGTAGTCTACGGTTCGCTTACGTTATATTTCAATGCTTGGTATCCTCGACGCTTTGGCATATTAATTAGGCCTATTTAGGCTACATTTCTAATTGAGGAATATAACAATTGCATCGCTTATTCAGTTTTAGCAATTGATTATATGCACAAAAATTCAAAGAAGGCTAGTAATTTCTACGTTTTGTGGTCTCTAATTATTTATATAATGGTAAAACGGCAAAACCCCAGTTTAAATAGGCCTACTGAACATGAACCATAATTATTATAATATTGCCGAGCTGGCATTGAATAGATTACCATGTTCTAACAGCATGCATAAATTAACTTTTCTCAAATGTTTTCGGCGGTTAGTTGAAAATCCTTCAAATGGTCAAATGAAGCAGAAACGGTATTTTACCTAGGCCTACATAGGGTCTAACGATTTAAACTGAAACAATGAAAAAAATTATTTTCATAAACTTAGCTATTATTATTGCCACAATACCGATGATCTATAGTTAGACTACTCAAACAGAGCTGATTCAGCAGATGGCATTATACAGAATGATATAGTACACCATGGATACACAGTGCTCTGTTATAAAACATATTTTTATAACCTTATAAATCTAATCCTCAAGGCTCAAGGGGTCCATCTTGAGCGCCAGTTTTAGCCAATTTAGGCCCATGTCATTCCATTACCTGTCTCACCTGAATTATACGGTTTCGCCTTGTAGCTCTAACATAACTTGATCAGTGCTTTCTATTTGCTTCTGCATTAAATTCTCCATAATTTCAGTGACAATGTAATGAATCTATAGTGTTGAATACTGAATGGACTTTATTCCACTATCGGTTTATTATAAATGAATTTTATCTTGCTGTAATCACTGCATAATCTCTAAATTAAATTCTAATTTTCTGCTCTTAGGGGAGGCAATCGCCCCCTCTGGATCCGCCAGTGTCATGCCATAGCCATGGGCGCCCGTAGAAATTTTTCTAGGGGGGCGCAAAATGTTTAATTTTTTGCACAAGAAAAATAAGCTTCGCGGCATGCATGCCTATTCTAAGAATTATAATGATCTCCCATGATCCCGTCGCGTTCTCATAAACCAAATATACTAAAGAAATTCAATTTTCCCAGATCTGCAGGGCTTCGACATGCTCTTCCAACTATAATTTCTACTTAATTTTGCCAAAAACGTTGTTATTACGTGCAATGCTACAGTACTTATTGCCTCGAATAATAAAGTGTTTTCAGATGTTGTTCTCAAAATGTAGAATATGTGCAAAATCCAGAGGGACGCAAGTGCGCCCCCTCCGGACGCCCATGGCCATAGCCTATACATTCAGGACGAGTCACTTTCTACAGGCCATTTGAAATGATGGCTCTCATTTTCTAAAACATTTGAATAGATTGCTCTATTCTGTGAAAATTCTGTGCAGGACCTTGATTCATTCTAGCAAACTCCCGGTTATTTCGAAAAAACCTCCATGTAAGATTTGTACGATTAGTGCAATTCGAATGTAGGCTATAGGCCTACGCCTACCAGAGATGGTGACTCGATCTTTGTGACAAATTTTATGGAATTTTCATGGTACAGGCCATTTGTCAAAATGCAAATTCAACGTAACAAAAAAAGATACACAGATATGCCTATAGCGGTTTATTAAGTACGATGAAACGGACAGAGTCAAACAGTCATAGACAGGGATACGGACAGACAGAAAGAAGGAGAGACAGCGCTGTAAATAAAGAGATTCGGATAAAAAGAAAGAGACACAAAGAGACGGCGAGAAAATTATAAAAAAACAAATGAACGCAAAAAACGAAGGCCTACCTATTGGACAGACAAATAGAATAACAGAGGATATAGACCTAAATGGGCCACATTGTAAGATAAATGTTGCTTTTCAAGCGCATAGTTAGGCCTAAAAGAACACAGATCATGCTCTTCCCATTCATGCGCTACAAAGGTCTAGAGGCGCTGTTATCAGTTTAGTCACCTCTGAGTTCTTCCTCGGGTTAAAGTGGCTACATTAATTTCTGCCCCGTCGTGATTCACAATCATGGATAGTATTACAGCACGACAGCGACGGATGATGATACGAGGAAGGTGGTGTCAGGTGTGGACGATTGGAAAGGTCGTACACAAACCATCTGAGCCCAGCTCATGAGATCAAACAGAATGGTCTTTAATTAATGAATACAGAGTTTATTTATTTATATTTTGTTGCCCTGGGGTACTATGTTCTCACAAGGACTTAGACATCATGCTATTTGTTTTTAACTTCTTATCCTGGAACGGCCAATCACTCGACAAGATCCGGTTGCTCGAAGGTTCCTCTGTAGGGATTAGGCCCCTAAGTCTTTATCTAATTTATATTATTTATGATAATTATTTATATTAATTCTATACCGCCTTTATAAGCCTAATAAGCTGGTTCCCGCGACTTCGCTTTTGTGGGCGCTATAGAAGTCTCGAGTTACGATTACGATACTACTACTCAGAGGCGGTCCCGACTACAGCTCGGAGGTGTATCGGAGTTAAGGGCGGGAAGGGTTAATTGTGAGTAAGCGGCTGCATGAGCCTTTGGCGTGGTTTTAATCTCCCGTAAGCTCATGGGCGTTATTTTGTATTTGTGCATCCGTGGGGCGTGGTATAGTGTAGTAGCGAACGCCGCCACCTTGCAACCGAAGGGTTGTGGGTTCTAATCCCACCCGCCGTGCAAGGAACTTTAGTAAGTCTTTCACTCGCTCAAGCGCTTCGGCGTGTAAAACTCCGACACATCCGCGGGCTGTAGTCGGGGCCGCCTCTGAGTAGTAGTGGTCTGTAAGAGGCGGTATAGAAATACACAAATAGCCTACAATCTGAGCATTTTTGCTATTTTGTGCTCAACTGCGTACGCTATAGCAAATGTTGTTTGTGCAGTGATATCATCAATAAGGAGTTGCTATTCATATGAAGTCATAAATAATCTATAACTTCGATTAGACCTACTGAACAGACAATGTAATATGTTAAGAGTTTTGCAAATCACTAATTCAGCGCAGGAGTTTAATGGAGTCTTGGACCCCCGACTGTGCCAATGTCGCCATGTGCACTAATAGCATTTTCTTTAGGCCCTTCTAAAACATACTCTTCAGTAAAGGATAGACTGCTTTGCATAAAGGCTTAGGGGCGTAATTAGTGAGACTAAAATTAATCTCTACCGGTTCAGCGGGTCTAAAAAGATGCACATCATATCGACGGATGAAATTTTTGAAAGAATTTACAGTTCAAAAAGTACGCGCTCACGTGATAAGTGCTCTATATTGATAAATCTATTGCAGAAACTTAAACCAAGCCATTTTTCACACAGTTTCGTTTGACAGAGTTTCGTATTAAGGCAAAGGACAATTTGCGGCCATGAACCCCATCTATGTCGTTGGCCTTCTACCTGTCTTCATCGCCGTCTGCTTCATAGACTGCAGCGATGCGCGAAAGTCCAGCGCAACGAAGACATTGGTTAGATCGAGTCCTGAAGTACAACGAGCGGCATACTTCGCCGTCTTTGCACTTCAAAGTCAAAGCGGAAAATACATTTCTCTACGGAATGTTAACAATGCCAGTAAACAGGTAGGCTAGGGCCTACCATGCAGACGCAGTAGGCATTCTATGGTCGTTTGGCGATCATGACTTTGTCGCAATGAATTCAATCGGTTTGAATTCCCTGTAAATGTACACTGTACAGGGTGTTTCCTAAGAAAGTAATCCCCTCGATTTTCGATAATATTTTGGTCAAAAGTAAGAATTTTTAAACAAAACTTTACAGGATGAAAGGCAATTCATATTTACGTATAGGCCTAACTCCCAAATTTCACAAAAATATTTCACACATAAAAGCTATTCAACTTTTAGTGACGCTATCCACTGTTCTTTGATGGTTCAAAAAAGTTTGACAGGTTTTTGCAAATATTTGCGCCAAAAGTGAAAATCTGTTAATGAAATTGTATAGGATTAAAGGTAATTCATATTTATACATATAACCACTACATTTTATCAAAATATTTCAAACGCAACAAATGCTACAGTCCTTTTAGAGAGAACACCTCCAGTATTCAGATGAATCAAAATATTGTAGTACAACAAACGTTAAAAAATAAAGTACTGTAACTTTTGTTGCGTTCGAAATATTTTTATATTTGGTAGTTAGGTACATATGAATTACCTTTAGCTGTAAAATGTTATTTTAAAATGTTTACATTTGGCGGAAATATTAGCAAAAACCTGTTAAACGTTTTTGAACCATTAAAAAAGTGGGTGACGTCACAAAAAGTTGAATAACTTTTGTTCTGTTTGAAACAGTTCGATTAAATTTGGCAGTTATAGATATGAATGAAACGCCTTTCAGTTTGTAAAATTTTATTTTAAACTTCCTACTTTTGACCAAAATATTCACAAAAAACGTAGGGGTTACTTTTAGGTATTAAACACCATGTAGGCCTATGCCGCTTATAGTTGTCAAATTATCATCTGTGATCTGCGCTCAGTAGCCCACAGTTAGCAGAGATCTATTCAACACTACCCTATAAATACGAGCTGCATTATTAATGGCTTCCAGCTTGGCAACTCCCAGTCACTTTTAGGCCTACTGGGCTAGCCCCCTAATCTCGTCATGAAAGTGATAAAAGCTGTTGTTTGTTTGGTGTGCATGCCTAATTGGCTAAACAATAAATATTCTGGATATAATTTATTAAAATAGGCCTACAATACAAAATATCAAAAGGAACGACGTTCGCTCGTTCATCGATATCCACGTCTAGAGAACAGGAGCAATTAAGTTACCGAGGAACTCCAGCACCGATCGCCAAAGAGAAACTGCAGAGGGACCATTTCAATTCGGCTACACAACAAATAAATGACTGTTTTTGACACACCCACCAAAGGCTAATAGACCTACATGACGTTGTATCTTCGTAACGTTTTCCAGTTGGCCTTTCGGTGTGTGTAGGTGTGTGTGTGCGAGTGTGTGTTTGGGAGAGAGAGCTATAATTAATTGTTTGTACGCCCTATTTTAAACACGATTTATTAAAGAGCTTAATTCATTGACCTCGCGAACGGTAAAGAAATAAGGATCGGTACCGCGGAACATAACGTTAGACAAAATTAGCTTAGACTATAGGCCAACTGCTGCAATGGAAGAAAAGTCCAAGCCTCCAATGGCGGAATTTAGGCTTGCGGACAGTGTAGACTGAGGTGCAATTGTCCTCATGTCCATACATATCGATACATTATAAATACATACAACAGGCTAGCTTACATGCATTTATCATGTTTTGCAAGGAAAGCACTTTTGACATGTAGGCTATCCTGATTACTAACAGACTGCTTACACTTTTCAGATGGTAGACAGTGGACCTACAACCGTAGGCCTATATTATCTGACTCTATCCTTGGGAGTCATGGACAATGGCAAAAATCGGGTGAGTACGTGATATAGCGTCTACAGTCTACTGATCGTAGACAGTAGGTTACTATCAGCTGGGACTATTATTACGAAATAGTCCCAGCTACCAGTAGTCTGAGTCATTTTATGCTATTGGATTAATTTCAGTTTTGATGACGCAGAAAGTTTTTCTTGAAAACTTATTGATTTTATGGTGATCAGTAATAGCATATATGAGCTTAAGAGATATGGGTGTTGTTGCACATTAATATTCAAGTTTAGTCAATTACAACAAGTATTTTGACAACACTCATACCAGCAATGTCTACTCCGTTACCAAACTCCAAACTTGCTTCTCCGTACATTTTTATGAATAGCTAAAGCCACACCAAATAGCAACAAGTTATTATGAGCTGCATTGTTCCATCTAACTAAATCTCTTACAAGCGTCCAAATATCAACTTGGTAACACGTACGCAGTATAGCATTGTTTTGTATTTAAAACAATGTCCACTCCGTTAGACAATTTTTCTGAACCAAATTAATCCACGAAACTTTGTGGTTATGTTGTCCTCTTGGTTTGGCATCTCTGATACTGCCCTATCCTGGTTCCAATCCTACTTGTCTTCCAGGCCCTTCTCTGTCAAAGCTTCCAGTCACTGCTCACAACCCCTCTCATTGTCTTGTGGCGTCCCTCAAGG
>JAQFXW010005992.1:0-10079 GCA_034693945.1 Dendrobaena attemsi | reverse complement strand
GCACTTATGGAGTTCTGTCAGGGCTACCTGTGTACTGGAACTAACAAGTGCTGAAAAGCATGAACAGTAATCTTTTTTTGCATGATTGATGGGAAGAGCGATTGGTCCATTGTCAGTGCACTGCAGGGTGTTTACTGTGCTCTAGACAGTGCTGCTTAAAAATGAAGTTCAGATGCTACCTGTCTGTTGGGCTCTGGGTGTCAAACGTTCTATAGTAATGATTGTTATCAGAGAATAGATGACAGATTCAGCAACCAGACTGAGTTATGTTAATATTAGAGTTGAATGAATTTTTCATGAGTTTAAAAACAATTCCTTTGCCTTATGGGATAGTTTGGCTAAGTAAATCACTAAATTTTTTATGGATCTTCTGCATGTTTTCGTGAAAGAAAAATTATTTGATAAAAGGATGAAAGATGGGAAATTCTGAGGTAATATAATCCAGTGACTACTGTCGCACTGTTATCCTGATGTGGAAGATATCAATAGATGATTCCTTTGAGTGATATGACAAACAATTGAATATGAATCCATTATGGAAGTCAGATTGAAATCCAATAAATGTGAGAAATCAGAACTAGCATAGGGTGGGTACCTCCGATTTTTTCACCAAAGTTATGCCTGTGTGAGCGGGTTCAACTTCTTAATTACAGTAAGATGCATTATGTGAACTTTTAAAAGAGAAATATGACCCTTGCAGCACCCTACAAGGCCACAGGGTGATTGACAAGATTTTCCAGCCTAGTGCTTTGTTGAGGATAGGAAGCATTATTCTTTTGCTGATGGGAGTCCGACCTGAATTAAACATTGAAATAGGTTAAAGTTATTTGGACCAATAAAATGAAAATAGAAGCATCCTCTTTCTTTTGGTCACAGAATATATGCTTGTCCTTATCAGCATCTGAATAGATCAAATGAGATTGAAAATGCTATTTCAGTGGTCAATCAGCATGTGACTTTTATAGATGTAGTCTTGTAGAGGAATTTAAATAGGAAATTAGATCCATACCTATTACTTAGACTAACTGGTAACTAACTATGAGTATTTGTAGAGATCGTAGTACAGTAATTACTAATTAGTCATTAGTGATACAGTTGTGCTAATAGCACATGTGGACACTGATCTGGTTTCATCACGAGGGTCAGTTCCTACTGGCAGCCGTTTGGTTGGTGTTAATAAATGATCTCACCTTTGTCAAGTCAATCTCTCTTTTTGTGTCCATCTCTCTTGTTGTGTCCTCCTCGTTTATTTTGTCTATCGAACACAGTCTTCATCTACCTCTGTTTCTTTCTTTCATTCAAGTTATGTCCTGTGTAGAATTCGGTCAACTGGCAATCTCTTGGTGTGTCCTAATAACAACTAATTAAAGCGTGAAGGATGATGATGTCATGTCCTAACCATCATTCTTTGATGAATGATTTTTGTTGTAGAGCTGTTGGATACCATGTAATAATTTTAAATTATCTGTTATCTTCAAAAACCTGCATTTGCCAGAGCTTGCTTCTTTGAGAAAAGTGACTTTTCAGAATTGTCTACGATGTATATCTTCTTAGATGTTATCCAAAGTTTTGTTGAAATTTTAATTCCGGTACTCAGTTGGTGTAGACTTGTACAGACACTGCAGAGTGCTGATCTTTCATCAACTGTCCCTGATATCGGAGATTATGGGTGAATACCTGATCTCCCAATACATAATTGACCACGTTGCCAAGCTATTTATTTGCCCTTGCAACACGAGATGAAATGGTTGACTGAAGAGTGAATGTGGGAATGAATGACCTAGGATGAAACTAGACCAGGTTGAATTGTGCTCCAATTCACTTGGGTATTTCTGTATATTTTGATTTGCCTGATGATTGTACCACCTGCATAGGATATTGCTTACTGGTGGGTTACTGGTCTTGTTTTATCAGCTGATTAGGATGACTGTCCGCCTGCCCCAGATCAGACTCTCTCCCCTCCACAGATTTTTGAAAGTCCAGTTTCTGACCCAGTAGTGAAACACCAAGGGGCATGTGTGGAGCAGTGGGATAATTGAGGCCTTGCATCCAAAGGGTCACTGGTGCGATTCAGATCCGATCCACAGCGTAAGGACCTTAAGCAAGTTCTTCACTCGCAATTGCTCATGGCGCTTGCGTGTAAACTCCGACACACCTCCAAGCTGCAGCCGGGAGCGCCTATAGTAGGAGACTTGAAGCCTGGGCAGTATAGAAATATGTGACTAAATAAATAGAATAAATGTGGGTTGCCAGTACCCTTTAACATTAACAGATTGTTATTCTTGCTAAATTCCTCTTTGACAGTAGGACGAACTGTGTACTATGCAATCAAATTTGCTTACAAATATTGGCAAGGACTATCTATACAGAGGACCGGAGACGTCCTCTTTAGCTGAGTGTGACTAAAAATACGGCTATGGTGTGGCTCCTCTAGCGGTGGTGCTCCTAACTAAAGAGGCATGTATCCTTATCAAATGCATAATTTTTAACATTAATATGACTTAAAATGTATTGGAATCATTACCTATGAATTTTTACTTATAATTTATTTTAATATATTATTAGTAAAGTTAAGAAAGAATAGTACGAGTTTTTTCTATTTTTAATCAAATGTCAGATCTCCGAATACGACATCGCGTCCCACGATTAACCCATGTGTTTAATTCTATAATGTATAATATAGCGCATCCAGTGTTATCACTCTAAATTATTAGAAAAGCCAAGTTTAGGCCCTAAGAAATCCAAGAAAATCCAAGGTCCCAAAAGCAGCGTAAAAGCTAACAACTTTTACCAAAATAATGTTTACGATTTCCCTCTCATTTTTCTCAAAAGCATTCCAAACCAATAATTCTTGACGACCTTTTTATAGGTCTTTACCAATTTTGAGCGAAAAATCGCCCAAAATCTTCTGACAACATTTCTTTTGTATTTTACCAACTTTCAGCGGAAAACTCTCAGAAATGTGTCACTTTGTGAGAAATTTGTCAATATATAACCACAAAAAAGCCTAGAAAAAAAGGCAATGTCCTCAGAAAAAGTCATGATCCCAAGGTTGGGCCAAAAATCATGATTTTGGGAAGAAGCCAAGGAGCGGTAATGCTGAGCGCGTTTAGGAGCACTACCACCTGGTGTCACTAGTCCATTTCCAAACCAGAAGTGCAACACTTTTTCACAAGTATCCTCTAAATATAGAATCCTTGAAATACGGGTAAGGAACAGTGTCTGAAGGACAGAGAACTCTGTTTATTATCTGTAATGCCATAAGATTTTGTTGATAGCTTGTGTTCAGTGTTGACGGTATGGGTAACGAGGTGTACTTAAAAGAGAATTATGCATGCTTGCTTAAATCTAGCAGCATTCCTAAGTGGCAGAGAAAGCAGGGAGTCTGAATAATTTCATCTGGGGTAGAGACAAATCCTAAAAGATTGCTTCCTCTTCCTCGTAAGCAGTCTCCGCAGAATAATGAGCACTGTCTAAATTCGTGGTAAGCCCTAAGAAGGATTCTATTTACTCAGCCCAACAGATTAGATTAGAATTGTGATCACTGATCATTTTGTAAAGAAATTTTAACGAAAGGAGTTTTAATTATTCGTGAGACAACATTCTTTTGGACCACCTGTGCCTGTTTTTTATGTGCATTTGTGGAATGCTTTGAGCAAATCAATATGCAAAACTTAGACAAGGTGCAGCCACCTAATTTGCATGATGTAAAGAATGTATGCTTCATTAAAACGCTAACTAATTCCAGTACTAGGAAGCATGCCAAGTTCGATTGGTGTGTTAATTCTTGTTTGCGCTACTAACGCTAATTTGCACTTAGTGGTATTGCTTCCCCAATGCTCACTGTGTACTGTGTGGTAATGTTCTTCATGTTACCTGGCCTAACTAGTGCAGAAGATATATTGTGTTTATGTTGCAATGTAGCAATATCTTAGTTCGCACTTTGCACTGGCAATTATCTATAACTTGTGACACAAAAGTAATAGAGCGTAGCATCAAGTAGCAGGGCTGTTTGTGCTTGCTACCATAGTGATGGACCAGCTGAAAGCTTGGAAATGACATGTTGATGATTGATGAAATGACAATTTGCGATTAGTATAGAATTTAATTCACGTTGAGTAAATTGTATGTACATTGTAGGCTGTAGTTATATCCACACTATAGTTACTGGGCCGCATGTCTATCAGGAATTTACAGGTGAGCCAGTGCCCCAACCCTAATTTCAAAAATGAAAGTGATGACTAAAAAGGGTCATCAATATATAAGAACGGAAGAACAGAGTGAACATTTCTGAAATGAAAGTGATGACTAAAAAAGGTCATCAAAAATGTTTGAGCGATTGGAATAAAATTTTCCTGGCCGCTTTTGCAAACGAGTTTGATGCTGAACATGTTGAAGACAACTGGATTTGTTGCTGTGTGTTGAAAAATACAACTTAACAATCTGTGCAGTGAGTTACTATTAGTTAATGTTCTAATGTCTTTGTTGCACTACCTCAGTCCTTAACTTGCCAGTTGTTATCAGATTATCCTACAGTGTGTGTGTGATATCTTAACAGAGAAGTCACCTGCTGTCGACACTCCTCAGACGTTGGTTTCAAATGAGATTAATTCCTCATCACCAGTCCACCATACAAGCAGCCCAGCAGAAAGAAAGACTGTGTCTGCCTCTGCATTTCGATCCACCACTACTAGTACCACATCTCGTGATGTAGGTCCCTCTTCAAGGCAGTCTCCACTACCCTCTCTGCGTCCGTTGCCTCCATTGCCGGCATCTTCCATTCCAGCTGTTCTGTTCTGTGAACCGATCTTCAACCGCAACGTACACTGGCCAAGGGCAAAGCCTGGTGAAACGGTCGTCACCAACTGTCCAAACAATCCAGCAGGTCTGCATTTGAATCAATTATTATAATGAATTTCAAATTGAATTTCAATGTTCTGTCTGCTTTGAAGTTTCAACTAAACGGAATTTTGTTAGTTCCACAGAAGTTAGACCAATCAGATTTGCATCGTACTTGAAAGGACAATATCCCCTCTGGACGATATCCCTCTGGACAATATCCCCCCTGGACAATATCACCCTGGACAATATCCCCCTGGACAATATCCCCTGGACAATATCCCTCTGACAAGCAACCATAACAATACCGCTATTTGAGAGTCTGGCTCCCTCTGTCTTCAGGAACGCTGTCGCCCTACTTTGGGTGTACTGTTTCGATTCACTCTCCGATCTGCAAACCAAGCTGAACTTCTGGTTCCCTGCGCTATGAACTGCCAATAGGCAGCAGCGATCTTTCTTAGTTGCTGGACAATGCTGATCCTATGACATGGTGCCTGTCGCACTCCGCTTTGTTCCACGGGGTCATCACACAACGTTTTTCCATCACCTCAAAACTTTCTTATTCCGTCATGGTTGAGTTGGCAGTGCTTCTGAGTACATTGCCTTGAAGGGTCACTATATAAAACTTCTGTAACAATAAATAGAGCATTCATGATCTTATTTGGAACAGCCTAGTGTAGTTTTAAACTGTAAGGCAGTTGATAAATTGCGTAGCAACAAAGGAATTTCAGGTACAGGGACCAGCACATTTAATTGCAAACATCTGTGAATTAGTTCTAGCAAAAACCGCGCCCTGGCATTAGCATTAGGGCATATGGGGATAAGGGTTTAAGGCAGCTGTGGTATTGAAGTAGTTGTTGAAGACCCAAGGTAGTTGATTATGAAAATACTTCAGCATGAATTCACGGGTTTGCTGAATTCTTATCTGATCAATTTTAAGAATACGGTACAATTTAAAGATCATCAAAGGGTACATAGTACTGGGAACCAGCCACTAGCCGCACCGCTCTTCTTTGCAAGACATTTAGCTTAGTTAATCTTGAGGAATACGTTGTAGCCCAGACTAAATAGGAGTATATGAAATATGGGTGAATAAGGGAGTAGTATAGATTGAGTCGAGTATGCTTAGGCAGCAGGTGAGCTATTCTAGCCAATATGCTTGTTTTATCTGCCCTACTTTGTTTCGCTGGGCTGGTTCGGGTGTGTCTCTGAGTAGTTTTCTTCAAGAGGTGCTAATCATATTTTGAATAAATAAGTATATATATATATAATGTGTGTTTTCAATGTCACAAACTTGAAGTAAAAAATTCAATATTGCATCTCAGTATAACTAAACATAAATTGTGTGCAAACTTCAGCTACATAACGTTACATTTCAGTAACTTCTCAACCCCACTATCAGTTACAATGTAGTATGTGTATTTGTCAAGGGGGGATATTGTCCAGGGGGAATATTGTCCAGGGGGATATTGTCCTACAACCATACATATGCTGGAGGGAGTGGACTGGAGGATGATTTCCAAATAAGATGCATATGAACGTACCTGTGGTTCATAATTTCTTAGAATAATTACCATTTACTTATTCCCATTGTGGCTTGGTGCCAAAAATGTTGCACCCATGTGATGTACTTCCTTCTTGTGTAATTTCCAGTAAGGATAGAGTCATAGGGACTTAAAAAAGAATTTCCAGATTTTCTACCTTGCCTTTCAAAAGGATCTATAGGTTAAAATACAACTCCCAGTATCCGCTTGATTGAGGACGAATGGACCATACTGATAGAATGAGAAGGCGATTGGGGAAAGCAGGTCAAGCCTGAGTAACGGTTGATATATGTTGCTGTTTTCGTGTTGTGTGGGAATGTCTTTAAATGAATTAGTTGGAGAGCGAGGCATTAACTTAACCTCTGCTGCTTGAGAGGCTAACTTTAGTTTGAGAGTTTAACTTGAGCTTGAGAGCCTGACTATAGCTTGAGAGTGTTTTGCTTACACAGCTGGAGATGATTTGTTGCAGAAGCACACTCGGTCAGGACTCTGAAATTGAAATGTATCAGATTCAGTTTGTGTTCTAAAGGACTTGCATCATTCCATATCTTAATATGCTGATTCGACTAGTACATGGAGTTAGGTCTACAAATTAAAATAATAATTAGAAAGAGTTTGGTGTAAATAATAGTAAATATCTGAATCCAGGGCAGAATCCGCATGTATATAATAACATCGTTACCGTAAGTCATTCAAGCAGTAGATAAGTAGATTGAGTCATCATCGCTTGTAATGCAAGTGGCAGGTGATTGTGACCACAGTTGGCCACGTTCTTTTTTGGTCTGTCAATGCCACACGTTTGTCTCCATGGGTGGTACAAGTTCTTATCATTCCATTTTAATCACGTCATCTCTTGAGTGATAATGACAATGCTTGTCAAAATTAAATATATGTAATGTTGGTGTTTTGGAGTTATTCATATTCTATTATATTTTACTGTCGTGAAGCTGAGTTGTGTTAGTTTTGTTTGTGTTTGGAGCGGCTTGTTGTGATTAGTAGTGCACTATTAGCTGACACCTTTTGTGCTAAATACATTCGCCACAAAGTAGTAATTGGATTTTTCTAGACAGTGCCATTGCCCAGCTTATGTGTTTCATGTGAAAGTTACGTGGTTGAGTTAAGCGTTTATATGTGTGTCAGTAGTGTTAAGTATTAAGGAGCAAAGGCCAGAGACATTGATGTAGGTCTGCAGTGCCTCCATGTGTCTGCCTTTATCAACTGCTACTCCTAGAAACCAGTCTAACTGGCCTGCCCTGACCTAGGTGCCATTGATGAAGATAAGAACTGCAGGAGCCATGATAAGATATCCTGACTCACTGGATGGACAAGAGCCATGCTGGTCCAGGTTCTTTATGTCTAAAAGGAATGGAAGTGTTTTTCGGTGAGTGATGCAAGGCGTTGTGCCTGACAGGTTGTTTGTTTAGCACAAACACTTCCAGTTAAATCTTTGTGTTTAAATGTTGTTGTCATGGGTTTCAAACACAAATGCAAGCTTATATCACCTAACACTGAATTTCCAAGTAAGCCATCAAAAATGAATTTCTACGTATACCTGTGATATACTGGTAATTTCATTTAGTTCTAGTGTTTTGATGATTAATTGCTAGTCACCAGTATTATTAATTAAGAATTTATGTATTCATTGTAGTCATAGCTTCTTCCTTGCATTTTTCTGCCAAAGATATTCTTTCATTTGTTGTACAATGAGTAATTATACATTAGAAATTTCTATTGGTTCCTAGCCAACAAAAATTATGACTTCTTTTGCTGTTTACATCTGACTCACAGACGTAGGCTTTGGAAGCCTAACGAGGATGCCAAGGCATTTCAGAGTCCTCAGCCTAACACACTACTTACCTAACCACTGGAGTGACTAAACTATAATTACAGCACCCCATGGATATAAAAGCTATAATTGATTTCATGCGTAAGGCACTGGTGGGTTATGGTGAACATTTTTTAAATGTGATAGCGAAAAAATAATGGGATGTTGTTACAGTGATGAATGGCACGACATTGGCACGTGTCCTAATGCTTAACGTTGACCTGGATCTGTGAGGAAATACCTATCAGAGGCTGGATAATATGAAGAAAAGGAAATTTCCTGATGCTTTTCAGTTGAGCCTACAAACTTATCACCCTGTTTAGGTTGGTCTGCAAGATAATAGGGTGGACAATTAGTCAGGATGTTTGCATGCACTGGGCTCATAGACAGTACCTAATACTACTTATAGGACTAATTGTTGCTGTCCGGCTGCTGTAGAATGCTGAGTTGCCTTTGAAGTGGAGGTGGTTAAGAGTTATTGACTGGCAAGAAGAGTTTGCTCCGTCCTTCAGTCAAAGCTGTTGTGCTGTTCCTCCAAAATATAACGGGTGCTTGGAGCCCAGCCACACACAGGAGAAATATGTGGATTCTTGAAGTGCTTGTACTGTTGCTGACCTTTGACCAGCATCAAATTAAGAGTTAAAGTAAGTAAGGTCATTTTGAGAGTGGGTCAGATGTATGCTATTACTGTATTACTAATTATGCCAATATTTTTTGATTTTTTCTAGAGATTTCCTCAATGTGTATGTTCCATTTCAAGTGATGGTCAATATGAACCCCGAGAAATGTAGTTGACGCCACCTGTGGAATGACCATATTATCAATAACTATTTCGTTACGTTTATTAGGTGTTTGCTTTTGCTGTGATTTGAATAAAATATAGTTTGTTTTTGTGAGATTAAGTGAGAGCTTATTGGCTTTGAACCATTCGCATGCTAATGTTAAATCAGAATTAGCTAGTTGAAATAGTTGATCATAAGAAGCATGAGAAATAAATACATTAGAATCATCTGCAAATAAAATGTAATACAGCAAAGTTGAAGATGTAGGAATATCATTGATCTAAAGTCAAAAAGAAGAGACCCAAGAATTGATCCTTGTGGTACTCCGAATAGTATAAGTTTGAAACTCGAGAGTTTTCCGTTACAAGTAACTTGTTGTTGGTGATTATCCAGGTAGTGACTTCCCTCGGATTCCATATCGTTCAAGTTTTGCTATTAAAAGGTTTGGCCAAATCAAGAAAAATCCCAAGTGAGTATTCGTTATTTTCTATTGCAATTGCAATTTTATCCTGTATATTAATCAGACACATGGAGGTAGAATGTCTCGACTGAAAACCATGTTGTAAGTGGTATAAGATATTATTATGTTTGATATAGGAATTTAATCGGTCATACATAATCCTTTCATATAACTTAGAAAAGTAGGGTAATAGAGAAATAGGACGATAGTTAGCAACTGCATTTTTGTAGCCTTGTTTATATATTGGTAAAACCATGGCCATTTTTATTTTTATGGATACCTCTCCATTTCTAAGTGAACAGTTGGTAACTTCTATTAATGGTACGGCAAGCAGATCCACTACTAATCCGGAGGCTTGGTGTGAAAATTGTTCACTTAATAATAGAAGCAGGAAATTTCGTACATAACAATAAAATACCAGTAGAGAAAGATTTGGCTATAAGGCCATCACAGATTTGTCCCCTGGCCTTAATGGCAGCCATCTTTCAAAATGGCCGACCAAAACAGAGATTTTTCAATATCTCAGCTATTAGTAATCTTATATTGGATGTTTTATGGTGTGTGTTAGGTTTGAAGTCCAAAAAAGTCATTATTGGCAAGTGATCTGATATATCCACAGCTATTATTGC
>JAQFXW010005991.1:0-10080 GCA_034693945.1 Dendrobaena attemsi | reverse complement strand
TTTAAAATAAATAGGAGGCCTACGGAATATAGGCCCTAGGCCAATTGTAAGAATGTAATCATGTAATGAAAGCATGGAAGATAGGGGCCTATTGTGTGAGCTGTGTTCTTATTTCGACAATCCAAGAACGACATGGGCGTTGCTTTAACTTATTGTAGCGATAGGCATGTAAATTATAGAGCTATAGGCCTACGGCGTTCGTCGGTGTAGTGGCATAGATGGTCCAGCCCTACACGTATGTCTATAATTATAGGTCTATCACAGCTATATATAATAGCCCTGGGTACGCATCATTATTTCTTATATTATTAGCCTATGTAGCTTATGGATGCTTCAAAGTTCAATAGGCCTCTGTTTTCAATTTAGGCCTGCTTGGATTCTTGTCGGCTTCACTTATAAATCAAACATAATTAGACCTAACATACTTACCAAACGTTTCCTTTGTAACGTGATATTTCAATTTCTACAGCACTGGAATTTCTCATCTTATAAGCTCATTTGTTTCTTTCTATCATTGCTCCGTCGCTTTATCTGCGTGCTTCTGTTGGCCTTGTCTGTCTCTGTCTCTTCGTGAGTCTAGTGGTGTGCAAAGTCTGGAATCATCAAGACGTTTTGTGTTTTTGCAATTTCCAGGGCTGTTATTTTCTATCAAACTTACGGTAATTGGCCTACAGACTGCAATAGAAGTAATACAATTGATTCTGTGCTATTGACTAATAATTATCTAACTTTGAAATGACTTGTTTTCACATTTGACTATAATCAATATACATAATTCGCTTAATTGGTGTAACGGTGTCTGTCGATAACGATCTCGGAGCTAGATAAATGTTTCGTGAACGTCCATATTACACATCATTGGGCGAGCGCAATTGAAATCGTAGTCATTAGGTGGCGTTATTAGTCGCATTAAATATAATATATAAGAGGTCGTTGATTAAAATAGCTCGTAACTTTTAACTGGTTACAGCTAATTATTTAATATTTCACCTTCAGACAAAAATAATTAATAATAAGTGACACTAACGGGTGACGATCCAGTGGATGGGACAGAGAGAAGGAATTCGACAAAGCAAAGGTGCATGAAATTAATTCATAGGACTTATTCGTGCGAGCCTAAACTTAGTATGCATTGCTGCCATCTTGTTTTATAATTAGGCTTACAGGAATACTTCACCATTTTTACCCAGATAAATTGGTATGCGGATTTTTTTAAACCGATAATGTTCACCTCAAAATCTGTATTCATTTAAGTATGCGCGCTATGGAGGCCTATTATTTGCAGCCCTGCCTTAATTAGTAGCCTACACTTGATGTGCTTTATAGAAAAACATAGTATTGAGAGTGACTGGCAGACTGCCATGGCAGACAGACAGATCCGCAGAGAGACAGAAACAAAATAGAAGAGAGCTCGAGCGAGAGAAAGTAAAGAAAGACAACATGGATAAAGCGAGAGACAGTATGACGGAACAGACAGACAAACAGACAGACAAACAGACAGACAAACAGATGAAACGTTATAATGAGGCGTCGACATTTTAACGAGTAGGACCTGCCACTGATTGACTATTTTCCCAGCATCTGCTCCGTTGAGAAATCGCAATAAATTCCAACGGACTGGAACACGGAAGCTGTGCACAACCGAATTCCTCCTCATCGGAGTTCACTCGGCAGAGGAGGAAAGAAGGAGGAGTGGCCTCGGCGAGGAAGGGTCTCTGTGAGGGAGGACCTGGGAGCCTCGGTGATGGAGGGCTGAGGCGCCGGCGGTTCGAACCCCCGGAACGAGCAGTGCATCACGTTCCAGAGACTAGCTCTTATCAGAAATGCAATCAACGGGTGTGCAAGATGGAGAGGAAAGGAACGTAATATAGGCTACGCCTCTGAGGTCTGAACCTATAGGTTACCTAGCGCACTGGAGCTTTTCCCAATATTGATTTCATCCCTACGCCCGAGTTGCACCGTTTTATCTTCGATCGCTCCCACACAGATCAGATCTGATCTCACACTTCAGCATCTCTGATTCCCTGCAGGAGGGCTGGCCTACCACCCCGGACCTGCATTCATTCAATCATTCATTGCAGTCATTTATATAGGACCCTTAGGACGACTAAGAATTTACTCAGATCCATTCCTTGTAGATTTCTGTAGAGGTGCATCACAGTTATGTGCTTACGGAGTCCGCCCTGAGTGGGTCCGAGCAACTCAAGACTCGCCCTTTGTTGTTCTTTGGTCGCTGCTCAAAGTGCCCCAAACGACCTCATGCACTCTGTACATTATATAGTCTGTAATACTATATGTAATTCTGTCTCGCAACTTGATATGGCATCAGATTATAATCTGAGAAGGGAATGCTAGGCCTATATATGCGGTTTGACGCTCGATTGACACGGTGGAATGAGGTGGAAATGCCAGTGGAATGAACCATAAACAGTCACCTAAATTTTAGCAATAGTTACTTGCATAAAAGTCCTACAAAGAAAATATGTTCCGCTTCTCCATAGCGAAAACTGCGACTTGCAACAGTTGAACTATTGGAGATCAAAGTATTATATATTTACATCAGCATCCATTGCCTAAACACATTACATTGCAGATGTTTACACACACATATATATATAATTTTATATATATATATAATAGTAATAATTATATAATTACAGGTTATTACTTAATTCAATTGGATTATCTATATAACTTATTTGTGTATAGATGTGTGTAGCCAACGTTGCTTTATTGAATTAGCTCTCTATAGTTTAGAAGCACACACGTACACACATGCAATACTCGTTCGCTCAACGCATCCATCTATACGTGCATTCAAACATAATTATACGTACTTTACTTACATGCATACAATCATAATACGCACATACAT
The DNA here is from genome assembly GCA_034693945.1 of Dendrobaena attemsi. Lineage (NCBI taxonomy): Eukaryota > Metazoa > Annelida > Clitellata > Crassiclitellata > Lumbricidae > Dendrobaena > Dendrobaena attemsi. Next base: position 7,205 of record JAQFXW010005991.1, on the reverse strand, counting down.
TCGCCCCTCCATCCTTACATCCAATCACCCACTAATCCATCTATAATCTACATGTATATATTATACATACATAGGCCTACTTAGTTACATACATTATATATTCATCCATCTATCAGTTCACCGATCCATTCAGATTAAGGGTTTAACTTTCTTTCGTATAGAAACAGAATGTGTCGCCACGCTTCGTTCAACCAACTTGGCGCCATCCGCCAGACTCGGACAACTTCATCTACGTCAACCGTGGCGCATCAGAAGTCAACTTAATTATCGAAACGCAATGGACCATGACATTCCGCGAACCGTGACCTGCTTCCGGTGGCGGGACCGCATCAATTCCCTGCCTTCGTGGTGGTACTGCGCCTGTATGCTGGCCTTTGAGGGCTACCTGTTGTATCGGGCGGTCGCGCTCTGCTGCAGCTACAACGAACTACCTTGGCGGCCGGGGATGGACCGACCATTTGCTGAGCTCTACGCATATATCGCCCTCATCGTCATCAATGTCATGTGTCTTCCCTTCTTTATAGTCTTCTCTCTCTTCCAGGTTCGTTAACAGATCAGACAATAATTTCTCTGTCAGTTACTGTATAACAGTCGTTGCTGCTCGATGCTCATGGTTCTTCTTAGACTTGTTCTTGCCTGTTCTTGTAAACTCACTCCTCTTCCTCCTCCTCCTCCTCCTCCTCCTCCTCTAACTCCCCCACTTCCTCATCGTTGTCGTCCTCCGCATTCTCCTCCACCTTCCATAATCCACTCCGTAGGCTAGAATTCCTTTTTATTATACTTCTCACGTAGGCCTAGGCCTACACCTCTTTCCATAGGCCATAACTCGCTTCAGTCCTTTGCTTAATGAAAGTCGGAACAAAAATTATAGGCTGTGGGAATTCAGTTCGTACTTGGCCCGTTCTTTTCACAACGACCAAAATTTCCTAAGCATCAGCACTTTCAGCAGTTGCCTCCTGATAGATACTTGTTCTTAATTAATTTGAACATTACTGATGGGAACAAAGACTGTGTGTGCATGATAGCGTTTGTTTGATGCTCTAAAAAGCTTTACGGAGCAGAATCGCGTTTCTAACTAACCTAATCATTACCATCTTTCATCTCCATTCACCATCATTGTACATACTGCCTCTTACAATTCACTGCTATTCAGAGGCAGTTCCGACTACAGCCCGCAGGTGTGTCGGAGTTTACACGCCGAAGCGCCTTGAACAACTGTGAGTGAAGGATTTGCCTACGCAGCGGCTTGGGTGGGAATCGAACCCGCCACCCTTCGGACGCAAGGCGACGACTCTCCCACTTGAGCCACCACGCATCCTAACCACCACTACCACACGAATCATAACTCAGTGAAGTAATCAGCCAATCAATCAAGAAAACTTCCTTCTCGCCCTCTACTTCTTCTTCCATTACGTTATCTCATTTACCTGTGTGTCTGGATAATTACGTTGATTGCTCTATCTGTACACCTGTCCAGGTGGGAAACTATGCAAACGACGGAGTTCGTCTTGGTCGAGACAGCACGAGGGCCGAGAGGATCCGCATCGAGTTGACCCCGACCGGGGAAGAGGTCATCGTGCCCGACAGGTCAGGGATCGAACTTCTGTCCACCTGGCGTCACGTCGGTCCATTGTCTCAGGGAACACACGTCCTGGCCGCCTTCAGTCTCCTTCTGCCCAGACTACTCGTACAGGCTCAGCAGATCAAGTACGGATTCCTGCCACCTGGTGAGTCGTGCAGAAATACAGCATATCTCAACTTTGTTACATGAAATTTCATCTATGTTTGTCTAAGAGGTATCCTAGCATGATGATAATACGAGTAATCATAGTCGTCGTAGTTGTCCTGATCACCATCGTCATCATCGTCGTCGTCTCCATGATCATCGTGAATAATGATAGCAAAAAGAATAACAACATCACCGTCCACATCTGCAGCAACCTATACATAACATTAAGTTCTCATTTGAATGAATGAATGAATGAATGAATGAATTAACGCTCGCGAATAAGCAAGTGCTCTGCTCTTGACTTTAGTAGCGCTTTAGAAGTGTAATCCTATGCGATTGTAGACATTACCTATCATACGACCATAGATTTACGATTTGGTTTATCGTACATTCATTCGTTCAGTAACAAATAAATAAATAAATAAATAAATTATTCATTCATTCATTCATTCATTCAAGTGGAAGGAGGATACATCGAGTAGCCTACTTCCCAGTTCTTACAAGTGAACTGCACACATTCTCAAAACGATCTATCGAGAGAAGCTATAGTTCAAACTGAAATCGATTGCAACTTAGGCTTTTCAATGTATTCACCATGTGTTTAATGCACCCAACTGACAAATTTTCTGCAATTTGAAATAGAGACTGCTGAAGCAATAAATTTTGATGGTGGCATTGAAGATGTTGCTCGCTACAAGTTCACAAAAATTTTTTAAAATTGTATGGTGTTTATTAATTTAAATAGCACCTGACATACGATGAACTATTCAGACGAGTCTGAATTAACAAGGCGAAACGTCTCGTCACTCTCGTCTTACTATATATGGCTCCTTTCAAATAAGATTGAGTCTACTTTTGGGAGGTTACGGGACTCGATCTTAGATCTTTAATTTTGTGTCAGTGTGTGATTTATTAGGGCCTATAGACCTACTGCACCTCTTATGCGGAATTGCAGATATAGGTTATGACTGAAACGGATAAATTCGAACCGCACTAAATAATTGATAACTACCGGAAAACTATATAATTTGTAGGCCTACATTTATAAGATGGAGTTGTTTAGGCCTAATTAAGTAATAGGCCTACACGACCGACGATTGCAACATCTTACAGGAAATAACGTATAAAAAAATAAGTGGCCAAGGGCGGCATTTTGGACCCTCGCCCCGGGCGGCATTTAGGCTCGGTACGCCACTGAACGGGTTAGCCCCAGTCCTCATTGTATAGTCCATAAAATGGTGACCGGTTTACAGAGCGTTCGATTAGGCAAAGCAACAGTTACTGCTCAGTCGGGTGTCGGTTATAGGCTGTGGGTTGAAAGGCGGAGAATCAGAAAAGTTTAAGCTTTTCTACTTCGATCTAAAATAATGGGTTCTAGATAGAGGAGACTGAGGCAGATATACCTGGAACTATTATAGGCTATTTAGGTTTCTCCCATTGCCTCCATTGTCAACATTTTCTTTAAAAAATTTTTACTGTAAAATTTTACACTGGAGTCAATACAAAAATTTGGTTATGGTTATACTGTTACATAATTGTTTATTAAAAGTGTCGTCTTCACGGAGCCACCGGGCTACCGGAAATTTCCCGGTGCGCCGGTGAGCGAACCCTAATTTTGGGCCGGTGCGCCAACCCTAACCCCAATTTGCGGCCGGTGCCCAGCTATAACCCTATGATCGGCTGGTGCGCGAACTGTAACCCTACTTTTGAGGAAGTTGGGACTAAAATAGGTCATCAATATTTTGCGGATACGATGAATAAATCTTCCGTTGGGACAATTTCCCGGGCCTCTTTTGCAGGCCAGTCCAACTCTGGTCTTCAGTAAGTGAAAAGTAAGAAGTCTTTTATAAAATAGGTTTAGTATCCGTCCTATTTTTTTATTAAATCTTCACAGCACCGTAATATAACACTGTTTGTGATTCTCAGAGGCAGTCTGGTGGTCGGAGTTGGACGGCATACTCGGTCGTCATAGCGACCGTCGTTATGGCGACGCATCTTCGACGGCGACGACGACGATGATGGCAAATTCTTCGTCACTGTCCTCAGCAGCCGCCGAGCATCTTCCCGTCGCCACCGGAGACACCTCCATCTCTCTCCATCTGCATCCGGAGTATCTCAACTATTGTTTTGCGCTCTTCTTCCATGCGCTTCGCTATGCAGCCGTCTTCTGGGACGCCGCTCCCATCCTCAGCCTCCTCTTCTCTCTCCAGCTACTCCTGTCCGCCGGATACTTCGCGCTGTCCTTCTGCGGGACCTCCGTCCTCTACAAGCTGCTCGTCAACCCGGAAGTGCTCGTTCCAGCGGAGGACCCGACGGGAGGCGTCCAGAACTTCATGCTGACTTCCGCCATCCTTCTGGCGCTTACCGTTGTTGCCAACCTCATCGCTTTCCTCTCTCCTCTCATCATCTTCAACTACGGCTACTCCCACTACCGTCGCGCCTGGAAGCGCTTCCTCAAACGCGGCGTTGCCACGACGATGCGTTTCCATGACGACGACGACGCGTTGCAAATGGCAACGTGTTGTCACGGTTACACGCAGCACATCCTGGCAACGGTGTTTCTGCTGACGATGGTCGGACTGCGGCTGCCGGTCATCTTCGACTACGTCACCGTGTACAGGACTTCCGGTTCCGTCGTTCTGCTGGCCAGCCTCTTGGCTGACGTCATCGTCATGCTTGGCTGGATCTGTCTCTGGTTCCTCTTCACGATACGACAGAGGTGGAACTTCAAGGTCATTCTGAAAGGACAGTTCATGTGGGATGCGACGTGCAATGGCCGAGCGGATCAAACTGCGAATCTCAGATCGAGCGATAGAAGTCAACGCAGGAAGAGACAAATAATTGAACCCAGGAATGACCGCATGATTGAGCAAAGGGCAGATCGCCGCATCAGTGATCCCAGGAATGACCAAACAACTGATCAAATGACTGATGACATGAATGACAACGCTAACGAAGTAAGGATTGTGTACAGAAGTGGTGACAAAGGTAGTAGCCACAGAGGTAACAAGCTAAGTGACCACAGGAGTAAGCACAAGAATCGTCACAAATCTGACGACGGAATTGACCACAGAGGTGACAAACGAAGTGACCACAAGGATGACAGCAGAAGTGACCACAGAAATGACAAAAGAAGTGACAGCAGGATTGACAAAAGAAGTGACCGGAGGAGTGAATATTCGTCACCCTCGATATTATGCGGTTGTGCTAGTTCGAAAGTTCGTGCCGTCCAGGTGGAAGAAAACATAGATGAAAGTCCAACTCATCTGGAAACGGACGTCCGCGAGACGTTACCACCCACCAAACGAAGGAAACGACCTTGGAAGGAGACTGTAGACGTTGAAGTCAGCCATTCCAATGCCAGCGTCGCAGGTGACGATGCAATGGGAAATGAAATATCCGGTTCAGAGCCCAACTCACGAAACAATACTGGAATTGCTCAATGTCATGAGGCGGACCTATCTTCGTCACATCCGGTTGACCTTAGAGACGGGTCAGAGGAGCAGGGGAACGTCGTTGTTGCCATGGAGACCCAGTCAGGGTTGACCTCAACCCCAGAGAACACTCTTGTTCGAGGATACCGCTGGAACGTTCGTGACAAATGTGGTCAGTACTTTCGTCAGGCTGCCTGCTACAAGGGTCAGTGTGAGAAGCCTTTTCGAAAGCGACCTCCCGCGCCCCCTCCTTCCCCTGTTCCCGGTCCACACTCCAGAGGTGACGATTCGGGAACTGGAAGTTCACCCCTGAACGAAGAACAAACCCAAATCGAACGACAATCCCATGACCTTTCGAGGACCACGCTGCACGATGGCCCGGGGGTTAGGGGACTCTCTTCCCCATTGTCTACCGAACAGGGTGCCCGCGCGATCACCGATCCCCATCGAACCGCTAATGTATCGCAGTCGATAGCTCAGTTGAATTCGAACCCTTCGCCCTGCGTTCTAGAGTATCATTTGCTTTCCAAATCTGCAGATGCGCTCAACGGAGGTCGCATCGGGGTCACAATGTGTCGCGAGCTAACCGGAAGTGGATCAGCGGAAGTGATTAGAATTGGCGCCAAAACAGGTGCTCTCTTCGGACCGTGTTCGAGGAAGGACGTCTTGGGCGGCAGGTGCGTAGTCGACGGTTCGTCTAAACCACGTCTGCTGCGCGATGCTAGCCAAAAAGGAAGGAGTCTTGCAGAAGACAGACCGCACAGTTGCCAGCTCTCCGGTTGTTCAGTTTCACCTCCTCAGGTGTACCCTTTCCTTTCTCAGGCATCCCTTCCTCACTATTCTATTCCTCAATCCTCTCTTCAAGGGCCTCCTCTTCCTCAATCCTCTCTTCACGGGCCTCCTCTTCCTCAACCCTCTCTTCACGGGCCCTCTCTTCCTCAATCCTCTCACCATCATTTGTCCTCCCCTCCGCAGTCATCTCTTTCCAGACCGTCTGTTCACCATCCCTCTCTTCGTCTGCCCTCTCCATCTCCTCCTCCTCTTCCTCCTCCTCCTCCTCCTCAGTCGACTCTTCCAGCGTCACTGTCACATCATCAGCAGATGGAGTTTCCATCCGGATCGGCTGAACTTCCGCCATCCACCGACGTCTCTTCAAGCGACTCTACAAACAGTCAGACGCTCTGCAGCCAGGTTTAAACGAGGGTCTAAGACTCTGGGCTGCAGACAGCTACGATTAGACGCTGGAATAGAACGCCACGGGCCCACGAGGCCACGAGACTATTGGCTGGAGCAAGGCTCAGCAAACGGAGTGGTATCCAGCCATGCAGATAAGGCGATGCGCAGTTTCCAGATTACGATCCTAATAAATGCAGGTCGTGTAATAAAAGTGTGGAACAGTTTACCATCGTACATCAGGGATTCTGCTAATGTTTACTCGTTTAAAAAATACTTAAGATTATGGTTATTAAAATCTCCTACATAGTCCATTGTCATAGCCATTAGTCTTTGTTTTGCTGGGTTTTTTATGTTTAGTTTAACTATTTTTAAGATCAGGATATTATGACAGTATAAAAAAATTATGTAAAAATTAAATTTAGCCATCTTACTGTTATACTCTGTTATGTAAACTGTAGGTGACCCATTCTAGCAGGATGATAATCCTTTTTGGATCTTCTAGTTGACTTTGCGCGATGACAATAATACAGTGTGTAATCTAGTCCCCTCTCTTCTGGGAGGGGAATCACGAAACCTGGGAGGGGAAAATCCTATTATCTTATATACCCCAAATATATAACAAGAATCCTGGGGGAATGCTCATCCTGGGGGGGACTTTCCTCCGACGCTGGTCTAGATTAATCACTGACAATAATAATTATGTTTAACCTTGCCTGCTTGTTAATGTTATACTGTCTTGTTCTTGTCAATAAAAAATCATTGAATTTAATTGAATGGAATTGAGTTGCTAAAGGAAATTACGAATGCAGCACAACGTTGCTGTATGCCTACACAGTGTAGGCCTACAGTTTAACACAGATCGATCG
>JAQFXW010005990.1:0-10080 GCA_034693945.1 Dendrobaena attemsi | reverse complement strand
CGAAAAGTCTGTTTTTCCCGATCTTCTTGCCTTTGTAAATTTAATAATGACATTACCAGTTTCATCAGCACAGGCAGCGGTAATTTATTTGGGAGTCCACTCACAAATTAGATGCGTCGATGGATGCCGCGTCTTTAATATTTCGGCGTCCAGCTTCTAAATGGGAGGGGGCCCGGAAGCTCTGAAGCACACTACCGGAATCTCTGGGGCCAAGTGATAGACGGAACTTCACTAAAATATTCTACGCAAAAGTGGGCATGGACGGTCTATAGCAAGGAATAAGTAGGCTAAGTTAATACTTAGATGCTTGCAGTTTTAACGGATTGGAGATTTGAAGTTAAGTTAGTCTCTTAATTAAACTATAATAAAAGAATATATTGCGGGCCCGTCCGCCGGGCCCCTAAAGATCGCCGGGTCCCTGTGCAATTGCCGCCTCCCCCTCTCGGCGGGCCTGAATGCACTTCGTGTCCAACAGTCCAAGTGAGTCGAAACGATACCATTAGAGATACAAAAAAATAAACTCTGTCCGCAAGAAATGCCATGTTGCTGCATAATATGCCTATTTGCCTATACACACACCGATCTGTCATAGTTTGATATTAACTTTACCCCACTGATATGACGCCCTTGCTCCTTACCGAAAGCTCATTTATTCTGACTTCTAATTATTCCACAGACTCAGTGCATGCACGCAAGCCTTTCCTTCCCATACTATTATTATCCAGACGGCGCCAGCGTATACGAACAAAATACACGCATTCGTCTATATGTATGTATACGTAATATACGATTCTCATTATAGGTCTATATACATTCAATGTATGAATATCCTACTAAGGTTTATCATCAGATTTAGTTGTTAATCATCTGACGCGGCGGCCATAAGTGCCTTCTATGATATATGTGCATGCTTCGGACATAATAAATAATCATAATTAAGGCAGAATATAAACAAGCAACGGCGTGTGTAACTTAACCTGCTCACAAGGAAACAGAAACGCACACACACGCGCACACACACCAAGCAGACATGCATTACATGCTACAACAGTGAACAAACATTAAAAAAGGCCTATCTGTCTGAATCATTTGTAAATCTGATACATAATCAAATATGTCTGCTATTGCATGCATATATTTTGCGCACTGTGTTTAGGCTTATATATTAGGCTTTATAATTTATGTAGGCCTATGATATATAATTATATTATAATGGTATACAGCTAGTCCTATAATATGTAATACATAATATATTTACTATATTTATAATATGTAGTATATAGGCCTGCATGAGTTGATTGCATCTTGAAGAATGATGTATGCGAAGGTGGCATGCAGTGGAGTGCTTGAAAGACAACCAAATTGACATGACGCAGAAGGCCATAACTGTAGATATTGACGCAGATGGACACATACAAACACACGTATACACATAGGCGTATATGATAACTGAGATTGGAATCAGGTCCTATAGCCAGATATCTGTGGGTTACTGAAAGCGCATCAAGATATATCGCTGAAATGCGACAGTTGAAACAGCTCCATCCACCCCATGCACTTATACACATTACACAGTCATACATCACCCCAACACTCTCACCCCAATAATAGTCTAACCACACCCCATCCCATCCAAGTCCCGCACCAACCTTATCTTCAGTGAAGAAGACATGTATAGGCCTACACAATGTCATGTAGATGGCTCGATCGAATGTAAGAAGAAAAGGATGGATAAAGATTGAAAGATGGAAGGAAAGATAGAAGCCTATTCATTTATTTATTAATTTATTTGATGTAAAATCCAAAAAAATCAACTCAAATCTAATAAAATTCCAACAAATATAAAATATCAGCAGATCCCATAATTGCCACAAATGGGAGACGAATCCAAACACACGCAACAGAAATCAGTTTTGAACGAAAAATTGTAATAATATCAAACTAAGTCTTATACGAGATTAGAAGCGACCACATAATAAGACAACTTCTAGATATATAGTCCTGTATAATATTAGAGCCACATACAAAAGATATAAGAGCCATACTAATGATATTAGAGTCATAAAAAATAGTAGAGCCACATACAAATCATATTAGAGCCACACAAAAGATATTAGAGCCACATACAAAAGATATTAGAACCATACTAAAGATATTAGAGCCACATAAAAAAAATTTAAGAGCCATACTAAAGATATTAGAGTCATATAAAGATATTAGAGCCACACAAAAGATATTACAGCCACACAAAAGATATTACAGCCACATACAAAAGATATTAGAGTCATATAAAGATATTACAATCATACAAAAGATATTAGAGCTATACAAAAGATATTAGAGCCATACAAAAGATATTAGAGCCACATACAAAAGATATTAGAGCCACATACAAAAGATATTAGAGCCACATACAAAAGATATAAGAGCCATACTGGAGATATTAGAGCCATACAAAAGATATTAGAGCCATACTAAAGATACTAGAGCCATACAAAAGATATTAGAGCCACATACAAAAGATATGAGACATACTAAAGATATTAGAGCCATAAAAAAGATATTAGAGCTACATACAAAAGATATTAGAGCCATACAAAAGATATTAGAGCCACATACAAAAGATATTAGAGCCATACAAAAGATATTAGAGCCATACAAAAGATATTAGAGCCATATACTGACTTCTTTCATGCGGTGGCTGTGAGGAGAGAATGCCAGCAGCTGACTGAGTCCCAAACAATGCTCTGCATGTAGACCTATGCATGCGTGTTCTAGCAGAGCAACGAGCAATTGTGAGCGAAGGACTTGCTTGAGGTGCCTACGTGTTGCTTTGGTCTGAATAAACCCCGCAACCCTTCTAACGCAAAGCGTATAGACTTTCCCACTGCTCCACCACGCCCCACTAATGGCCATTTGAGCCTTAAGATGTCGTTAAACTCTGAATATCGGTCAAAACAATTGTAAACATTTTAGCACAAGTATTAAAAGAGAAGGAAAAGATAGGAAAGGAAGGAAGGAAGGATGAAAGAAACAAATGGAAAGAATAAGCGGGAAAATAGGAACAGACGAGGAAGAGAAATGAATAAAGCTTAATAACTATCGTCTTGTGTTGATGGTCGACTCAGACTTCGACCGGTGAAACGAGACACCCGCCACTCTGATTCACGACCTACATGTAGGCATACACACTCACCCCACACATCCACATATACAAAACCCACTCACACACTTATACAGCCAGAAACCAACTCATACACACACCCAGCCACACACCGATACACACAGTGTCACAACCGCCCCTCCCCCACACGCACACAAGATTTTCCAATCAATTGCAAGCATACATGACTATTCAGATACATGTATAATACATTGGCATTAATCATAATATATATTATACACGTATGTATATCAATATATGCTAGCACATTGTGCGTGCGCTGATGTTCGTGTGGTAGTCTGTGATTAGGTGTTGAATTCTATTCTGCTATGAGGCATTGTCTTGTTGGCCAAAGGAGGAGGATAAGGAGGAGAATTAGTCTGATAGGGAAACGAGAGAAGAAGAAGATAATTCAGTTCTCGCCAACAGTCATAAACTTAGCGAAGGCGCTCCACCCATTATCAACGCCGCACCGTTAGTAATTACTTCCACTCGACAGCGTTACATCTGGGGAAGGGGAGGAGGGGCTCGTCCTCTGCCCCCCTAACCAGGAGTTGCTGCTGCTTCAGTCAGACCAGATAACGATAGCGTACAACGACACTGGATTCGTAGCCATTTCTTTTATCTTCTTCCGGCGCATATTTCCATATTGAGCCAACAGCTTATTTCCATATCCTTACCTTGCAATCTTCTCATCCTTCGCCTGTTTCCGATTTATCCTTCTCAATTCTCAACTACAGTAACTCACATTTCATGACTCTTTATCGGCACACTTCTATTTGCCTCGAAACTTATAAACTGCTCTTCAATTTCTTATATTTTTATTATCCTCTTGAGTTTTGTCACCTTCTAACCTGCCAGTCCCTCATCTTCCAATCCCCTCTGTCCAAATACTAATTTACCTATCTGCTTCTTATCGATCTGCTTAGTTGCATTTCACCTTCACATAGAATAGATCAATCAATCATTTAACCAACCGATCAGAATTTATGTATTCCTATTCAGAGGTTCGCCAAGCTAGAAAAAGCAGTCCTGATGAAACAGAATATACTGCTTCGTACGCATCATATCGTACAGTTTATTTCGCCGTGTTACCTCGTGATTCGATTTCATCGATACTAAACGACTTTTTTATCGGTCTTGTCTTCCTTCATCTCGAACTCTTTGATCACATCATACAGATCAACGGACCGTCAAAATTCCATCTCCATCTTTCTTATCTTTGACGTCACTCTTCCTTCATTGTTCTCTTTCTGAACATCTTTGTTTTTCATCGGTAACTTCTCTTGCGTCATTCAGTCGTTCCCTCTATTCGCTACTCTAACCTCCACCCTTACACTCACTCATGAACGCCTCCTCAGACTGCCTCCTCTCAACTCTTTGTCTGCCTTGGGTTGGCAGAGTCTCTGAGTAGTGCCATTGAAAAGTAGCAATATTCATCATAAATAAATGTTTGAATAAAGATGGTTGAATGAGTCCGCTAGTCCCTCCCCACTGCAAAACTAGATGTGAAATAGCCTCGACTCTCGAGAAGAAGAGGCCTACTGTCTACACCATATACGATACAGTTCACCCTTCTGTATTCTTCTGTCTATCTATTTATCTGGTTGTGTGTATGTGTGTCTGTTCGTTCCTCTCCTCTTCTCCCTACGTCTGATTCTAAATCCGTCCATCTTTCATCGTTCTATCCTGCAGACATGCATCTCATCCTCCATCTCTTCGTTTCCTTCCATTCCTCCCTTCGTCCCACTCCTTGTCTTTCTATCCCTCATCCTCCACTGCCTTCCCCACTCCTAGGCCTAGCTCACCCTCTTCACAGCCTCCCTTCTCCGTCTTCCCCGCCTTGCACATTCCCCTTCAGTGTCTCCCTCCTCCCTCAGAGCATCTCTCCTTCACGTTTCGTTTGCTTCTTCCTCACCCTCTCGTCCCTTACAATCTTTCCGTTCTTCGACTACCCCTCATCTCCCCACACCTCTCTCCCAATCTCCCTCCCGCAGTGTCAATCCTCCTTCTAACCCATCTTTTCCAACTCTTCCTCCAGAACTGCAGCCTGCCACAGCACGGTGTCCAATTCGCTGCGGCTGTATCCTCTACGTCAGCACGCCGTGTTTTATCTCCAAATACGCCCGTTCTGATGGCCGCGACGGTAAGCCGACACCCCGCGGCGGGGCAACGTCCCGCAGAGGCACCCACCACCGCCCCGGCCACCCCCTCTGCCGATTTGCCCCTCTTTCACTTGTCGCGTCTGACTCAGACTCAATGTAGGATACTATTAAAATGATGGCAACAGGCACAGTCTTACTTCGGTGTGGCCTCGACATTTCAATTAAAGAAATCTCAAAGCACAAGTAAATTCAATAGAAGGGACTTTATCTCTTATGCTGCGGATGGAGGAAGAAACTGTTGAACCTTATTAAATAGGTTCAACAGTTCCTTCCTCCATCCGCAGCATAAGACGATAAAATCCCATTTTGCGCAAAGATATTCTTAACGTCTTCCTGCCAAATCAATCAAATTTATTGGAATGGATTCCATGATACCGATACAAGTCTAACGAAAGTACAATAAAAGTAGTATGAGACTTTTTCGAATTTTATGGCTTCCAATCATAAGCAATATATCCATTGTTCATGTGTTCAAACTCCAAAGTGTGATCAGGTTCCATGGAAAATATAAAATCATCTTATACAAATAATTTTACAATATCGACAACAAACAAAATGTCCAAAAAGCAAAGACAAATAACTTTACATAGCGCCTCTGTAGAGTTCACTCTCAGAGGCGCTTTATAAATTAAAGTTTACAATTACAATATAGGCCTAGTTTCAGTCAGATGTGCACTGTCAGCGCACAAGTGCAAAAATGCACTATGCAGTATAAGATTACAATCATACGGTACAAGAATGCACTTCAAGCACATTTTATAGGGTTAATGTATTCTGCATCACTGTCAAATTTGACCGGGATGTCTGACTCTCTCGATTAAGGGGAACTGAGTAACTTTGCAGGTCAAGATTCTTTGCAGGTCAAGATTCTGACTCTGTTTTCTCTCCTATTCAGTGATTCTTTCTGCTGCGTCTCATCGCTCTCTTTCTTCTTTCCTTTTGGTGTTTCCTCTCCTCTGTCTTCGGGTGACCCTAGCAGCGGGATCGCGATCCCTTTTGGGTCCTCCCTTTGCAACGTGCGCACTGGTTAATTTTTGCCTACTTGTCTTTTTGTGTATTTGGGTTGTAATAAAAAGATACTTGACTTGACTTGACTTTGGTCCATCCATCTCCGTTCCCACCGTCTGTGTCTTCGTTATTGTCTCTGTTTTATGTGCTTATGTCGATGCTTTTATGATGTCTATTGGTAGTTTTCAAAATTATGATAATAATATTATTAGGCTACTTCTAACGGTACATTTAGTCTATTCGCCAAACATCTTTTAAATAGTTTAATTAGTTTTCTTATCAAAACAATGCCATACTGTTTATAAGATAATTATATTGAACAAGCTTTCAAGCCTTTGATAATATTTATTCTGCAGTAAAGAATTTCATCAGCCACATTTATAGTAATTTAGTCTATATGATCTAGTGAATATTGCAAATGTATAGGCGTATATTCTGCTGCAAGATGCATTCTATTAGCTTATTAGAATAATAATAAACAAATATAAATTAGTGTGATGATTGAACCTATAAGAACACTGACAAATATCACAATTTAAAATTGTTTCCTTTAATATTTATCTATTAGGACAACAAACCTGTAGACATAGCCTAATTATTCTGCGTTATTGTTTTCTCATATTAAACGCATGATTATATTATGATGAGTATCAAAGGCTTGCCTGGAGTCTAATTTATAAAATTGACGAAGGCCTCTGTCGGGTTGTGTTCTTATTTCAAGTGTCTGTATCAAATCTGTGAGTGGTTGATCAGTTGTGCTTCTCGTGGCTTTTACTTCTCCGAGAGCTTATGTTAAATATTATTTGTAATTGGGAGATACATGTAGCTCGTAAGACTGTAACTCTTCTCCTCTACGAAGATCCGTAGTGCCCTAAGCTTATGATTCTTCTGCTTCTTCTTCTCTGTCCCTATAGGTAGGTTTGTATACTGTACTGACGCCACTCCTCCCTCTGCACAGTATATTGAGCCTTCTTCTTAAGTCTGCCGTACCCGTCCATCATCATCATCATCATCATCATCATCATCATCATCATCATCATCATCATCATCCAGTTCAGCATCATCTGTCATTTTTTTCCTCTTGTTCTTTGTATTTTCGTTTTTTATTCGATCACCATTCTTAGCTTTTGATACAAAAGCACAGAATTTAAGCAATCAGGGTTAAGGCTAGGGATTAATTATGATGATAATAATGATGATGATAATTAGATGACGATGATGATGATGATGATTTTGATGATGCAGACTTCAAGAGCTGTTGTTTGTGAACATAGCGATGACGTTCATCAACTGATTTCTTTTACTAGAAGAAAACGGTCGTTCAGATCATCCAAGAGACAGAGTGAGACAGATAGACAGAGACAGACAGACAGACAGACAGAGAAAGAGGCAAGGAAAGACACAGAGACAGACAGAGACAGACAGAGAGACGTTGATGAGACTCCATCCCCTCATCAGAGAATAATAGTCAAACGTCGGTGCCTTGGGCCGTAGGGAGGAGACTCGGTTATAACTGTTAATGGTCTGTGGGTCTGTTTGTCGGTGGTACGATCGGTATGTCTGTCTGTCTGGCTGTCTGTCGGTGAGGCGTTTAGTGGATCCGGACGAAACATTAGCAACATTTGGTATTCATTTGAGCAACGATCTTAGATGTAGAGACCATCAGACGCAAACTCTATAGACGTCTTGTGTATATATATATATATATACCGACAACGGCATTTGTATACACGATAGCATAAGCATTATGCACGCTTATGTATACACATTTATAAAGCCCATTATACACATATATATATATATAGCCTATATGTGTATAACATAAATATGCTTGTATATGCATATATGTATATTTTAGATATTATAAAGGCAATTATATAGTATTATATATGAGTATGCATGCGTAGTTATATGTTATGCCAGTGTGTGTTTTTCAGTGCCTGAGGCTGGGAGGCAGCAGGGTATACACTTGTACAAGTGTTGAAGTAACGCTGAGGGCATCAGATAATAGTCCACCGCCGCCGACAGAGGGCCAGTGGCAGAAGCGTTTCCGATTTAAGTCCCGGGACCAGGAGAAGAGATTAGAAACGGGAGCTAAGGCAGAATTATCAAGGCACGAGAAGGGTCACAAGAGTTCAACTCTCCGTGGAGTAATGAAATTATTGGTGGAAGAGTCACTCTCCTCCTTGTCCTTGGTTCAATTCAATTCAATGGGCTCCTTCTTTTCACTAAACAAGGGTATAAGACAATGGTATATCGATAAATGAGAAAAGTTAAACACAGCTTTGTCATCGGTCAAAGCCAACAGGAAGACGCAAAAGGGATATTATCACCATAGAATGGATCACATATACAGTTTACATAAAAACGTACAGCTGTAAGATGATTTATCATTATTTTAACAGAATTATTACACTGTCGTATCCTGATCCAATAGTAAAATAAACGGAAAAAACCGGCAAGCAGTCCGCAAAACTACCAACGTGTGCGTCTCTGAATGTGTACCAAGGCACAACTAGAAAATGCCACTCGGTTGTTCACACTACAAGGACCAAGAGCTAGTTCATCGGATTCTTAGCAAAATGTAGTGACTTTCGTATCCGCCTCCCTCCACCCCACCCCGCTAAAACACCTCGGATTTGTAAAAAAAATGGGTGGGTCACCTTTTAAGCATCGAGTATGCTCAACACCCTCAGCACTCCCTGGTTGCATCTCTGAATGCATTACGTTCCAGTCACCGTGCGTGTTTCTATCATCCACCAGTCTGCTGCCTTGCTCGCCTCTGTCTCTCTCGGGGTTGGGATAATAAGTCATCTTAGCCGATTCTTCTGATTCGCGTTATTGGTCTTCCTAATGCATAATCTACTTGCATGGTCGCTGTTATAACCTGCTATGCCGCTGTCTGGGCTTACTAATGAATTTAGTGTATAGGTTATACTCCAGTTGTGTAGGCCGACCTACCATGTGTCCTCTTGAACAACTCTGGATGAAGAATAACCCGACAGAATAGACCCAACCCGTTCCTTAGGCGGTGAAAAAGAAAAGACAGACATAGAAAAAAAGACTTAATGCCTGTACGTCAGCAGAAGAGAAACAGCTAAGTTGACAAATTGGAAAGCCACGAGAGAAGTAAAAAAAGTCACGTGCACGCAGCGGTTAAAAATCGGAGATGTTGAAACATTCATAAGAAAGCTGCGAAAGGCTTGAGCAAAAACTGCATTCAAAATAATTTTAAAAACTCGATGCCAAGGAAGAAGAGTATTGGAGTGAAGGAGAGGAGGGGAGGAATGCCAAGGTAGGACCTATAAGGGATTGTGAGTATATGAGACTAAACATTCGGATGACACAAGCAAAATAGACAGGAAATGTATGCTTGCCGAAATATAGGTAGGTCTACGACTTTAAACGCATTTGAGTTAGTTATCATGCTGTGTTAAGAGGGCAACACAGGGTTCCAAGGGTTGGCCACTTGGGAAAGTCTGTGTGGCATTTGAGTTAAAATAGTCTTTGAAGGATCCGGTAGTGAAAGTTTAGGCAATTGGATCTCCACAGAACCTCCATTCGACCCCTTCAACCCCCCCCCCCCCAATATAACTAAGAAATAACGAATACAAATAGGAATAGAAACCTAAACAAATACGCTTTGATTATAACCAAAACACTTCTACACAACTCAAGTTCATTCTCACAGAGACGATGCTAAATACATGTCATAAAGCAGCAATAATTATACAACAACGTATA
>JAQFXW010005989.1:0-10082 GCA_034693945.1 Dendrobaena attemsi | reverse complement strand
AATTTCCGTTCGGAAATTAATTATCGTTTCTATTACTATTCCGTTTTGACATTTTTAATTTTCGTTTCTATTCAATTACCGTTTTGCAAATAATTTCCGTTACCGTTACCGGAAATTCATAATTTCCGTTAAAGTTTCTATTACAGTTCACGAAAATATCACTGATACATACAATACATACATGCATACAATACAAACATGCATACAATACATACACATCACACACACAGAAAGAGAGAAAGACAGACAGACAGACTAAAACAGACACTATAATTGAGAAAAACAAGCACAAGCATTTACACTGTACAGATACTCCAACAAGACACAGCAAGAGACAAAAAAGAGACACACAGAAGAAAAGGGAACAAACAATGAACCAATGGCCTTTTTGGCAGTAGTTGCAATGCAAAATAATAGACAGAGCTAGGTATACAGTTTACACAACATTAACAGCAGTCTGTAGGTTCTACAAAAATTTTAAGTACATGATGCAAAAGTCAGAAGATCAATAAAAGGAGTTTTATGGGCCCACTGAAGCTGAACCAATGGCCTTTTTGGCAGTAGTTGCAAAATAATAAAAAAAATTACTAAGAGACTAACAATAACTAATACAAGGAAGTACCTGAGGGTAAGAACTAATTGTTTACATTTTAATACTCTGAAATCAGACTGCCTTTAATATTTTTTTATGAAAACATAATATTTTCTTATCAATATTAGTTACAATCTGTTAGTTTTAAAATAGGGACAAATCGTGGTTAACTCATTACTGGCTCTTACAAACAGTGAAGCAACTGACATAGAGAACACAGAAAGACAAAGAAACACAGAAAGACAAAGAGATAAACTGATGCAAGTATATAAGCAGACAAACATACTTTCAATACCATGGCCCCAGTACCCAGCAGATTTCCTTAGAAATAACCGGACCCAGTACACGGTTGAAAAACGGCCCCCGCTGAGCCTTACATAAAACAATTATACTTCACTATCTACTTCCATATCCCACTAAATCTAAAACATTGCACTAGTTAACAAAATATCTACTCACATTTATGAAGCTATCCAAATAACCAGCTATTTACAATTTTACATAAACTATCTATATAACCATAGCCATTACATCTATAGGTAAAGCTCTCTAGATACCAATCTACTTTCAATATGTAGGAGTATCATGACATCTCTGATTCTCTATCTTTTTGTGCTAAAGTTGCTTTTAGATCAGCATCAAATGTCCTGCATAGAATAAAATACCTTACTGAAAAGTTTACATTCAGCGAATCGACTAATCATTCAGCTTCCACCCTCTGTCTCTGATCCAAAAATTTATTTGCTGCTGACAGTGCTGAGCACGAAAATTTCAAATTGTTTACTTTTATTTATGCATCAAACATATATATCAAGATTCTAAACGTCCAGGCATATCGAAATGCTGGGAATACCCAGAACATATTAGTCTAAACTGTAAAAAATACTCAAAGTTTCATTTCATTGCATGTCATTAAACAAGCAATTAAAAAAACATCAAATGCAGCCAAGTAAATTAGCTGAATGGGATACAATAATGAGACCCTGTAGTAATAACTAAATTTGGTAACTACCAGATAAGTAAGTAATTAAGTAGGTAATTAACTACTTTTCAAAATACTTCTCTGAAGTCATGGTATAGTTCATACGGCATCATAAGAATTTACTGTCTCTATTAATTATTTCTAAAAGCTAGTAAGTGCATGTCCTCTGGCAAAAGACTTAAAGCTAACTAGGTCAGAATATGAATACAACCGATGCTCCTTGTCTGACAGGACGGAATCAAAGCTTTAACCACAGGAACGGCCAATTTGTTTGTCGATTGGCCACAAATGTAGTTAATGTCACATGTAGTTAATGTGAAATGTTGTAGTTAATAAGCAATCAATAAGATAAAGTAATGAATAAGATTACTTTAAACAGACTTATAACAAAAGTTCTAAAATTCTAGATATCGTAAAATAAAAATAATAACAAATATATTTGGGCCGCAAGTCGATAAACTTCCTCAGGATTTGGAAATGTTCATCTATTATGAACGGTATTGAACGCTGTTCATTTAAAAGGCAAAACAGATAGGAACGTATAGTGTCATGCATCATATAAGACTAACTAATTACAATGTACAAAATATAGGTAAACACAATAATTAATTATCCTAAAAAAAATTTAGGATAATTTAGGATATAAGGAAGGCATAATATATTAATATCTATGCTCAGTGTCAAAACACCAAATGTTGCCTTCAAATGCTCCTATCCAGAAAGACCTTCAAGACTGTGAAAAAATATGTTTCCAATATGTTCCTATCATAAATTTTCACTCCTAAGTTACCATTCCTACTTAAGGCAAAATAAAATAAAATAAATAAAACAATAAGTCTAAGTGAATCACAACTTCACAGATATTCGAAGCAAATCCAGATGTGATTTGATCATCTCCAAGCATCATTGTAATTAAGAGCAGAGATATCATAGTTATGCCTAAATCAAACCAGATATCAGCAAATGAAAAAATAAAAAATACTAATACATTACGATGAATTCAAATCGTTCACCTTCAGAAATTATATCTCCAGAGTAAAAAGGCACAAAGAGTTGCGTCTCTATGCTCAGTTCTATCTTTGAATAAACGACTATTGATAGATAAAAACATAACAAAACAGAAAGTGGAAGCTAAAGCAAAAATGTGATTAATAATGATGGCAATTTGCAATCTGAGATAAATACTCCACCCTCATCATCAAGACTTTGTGGATGGCTCAAAAGTAAAACTGACAAGTAAACAGATACATTACATAATATACCAGATAACAAGTTTGAAAATAATAATAATTTACAACATAACGCTGCCTTTAGTTTATGGGTCCTTTTTGGAAACACAATGGAGATGAGAATCTGTTAACACCTAAAGTCCAACATTTTTGACGCCCCAAACCACAAAAGACGTTGCTCTTTGAAGCTGAGGGCCTCATCACATCAGTAAACTCAATGCAACGACTGACAGTTGTTGTCACTCTTAAATGTGTTAACAAATAATATTGTGGAACAATCCTAACGAATAATTGCAAGTAGGAACCGACGCGTCATGAAAACTTGATTTCAGTGTTCGCATTGCCAAATAATGAACGAAGTTACAAATCAATAGAGCTCTATGAAAGTAGGCCAGAGACTTCTTTGGCATCCTTTTTACACAAATTAGCCAGCTCCGGTAGGCCACTTAAAATCAGGCCACAGGTTGGACAGCACTGACCTAACCTATAGAGTCTCAGAGCCCCAGAGATCCTGTACACCTTAGGCGGCAAAAAAAGAATAATGACATCGTAATAAACAACAACAACGATAATAACGCCTACACAAGCTATAATATAATTCAAGTCAAGTCAGGTACAGAGACTTTCTCTTTATGTGAGATAAAGATAAATAGACACCAAAGAAGACAGTGACACAGAGAAATAAGACAAATGGAGAGACAGAGAGATATACAAGAAAGACAGAGTATGCCTGAGGAGAAAAGAACAAACCTCTTCTTAGCATAGAAAACAATGGAAGTTCAGAATCACCCATCTCCACTTTCTCATATCGATGAAATCCCACGCGAAGAAAAGACGTTAACAGCAGCTAATATTATGCACCACGTGCATCTTCACATTCCAATGCAAAGCACAAACGTAATGCAACTAATTTAAATCATGCACGCGTCGCCTCGCTTCATTCGCAATGACGACAGTGCATCTTGCCTCAACGCAAATCTGAGTTGCTGAACTTTGATATCCACTCACCAATACGCATGGCTTATGCAATGCTGCTCATTTATACAGATACGCTGGAACCTGCGTACACAGCGCACACGATATTACATGTACATATATAAAATTATATACATGATATATATGCATACACAGAGATCGATAAAATTACCATACTGTGGACATATGATATACCTAAACCTCCATACAAACTGTACACATAATTAAATGATTTACTTATACAAAATATATAACGTGACATACAATATATAATCAATTACATTATATGTATACACTTGTCGTTTGATATCAAACACTGCGTAATAAATATTGCAATGCGATAATGAAGTCAAAGTTTGCTTAAATCCGGGAAACATGCTCTCATTGAAGTGTTACAAGCACGCATAGCGCTTGATGCATGTTATTGTCATCGTGTATTTATTATGTGCATATCTATCATGCAAACACACTGCCGTACGTGTATGCCTTTACATACATATGTCACATGTGCATATATATCTGAGTGTGTATTATACTATGCATACAATATATATATATACATATATATATTATGTGTGTGTGTTCTGTGCGCCCCTCCAACTTCTGGGCCACAGTGCTCAGTGACTAAGAGATCAACACGTCTTATCAGTTGGACTGCTTCATATCCTCATTGTTATCTAAGCTACAAGTTATGCCACGCCACACGAATTACGTCATCTCTGCTCATTCAAATCTGTGTATGTAAACACAGCCACAAAGCTGCCACACTTGTCACACATGAACCAAACACACACATACAGTCACATGATGCCTTCCCCAGACAGCGAACGCTGGCTTAAAACAAGCGAACCTAAATACAGTTTCGGGCTTTCAGCACATTGAAGAAATACAGCATCATCAATGCATCTGGTTCAGAAGCCTGCATGCATTTGTATCACTGATCTCTATGAAAAGTGATCCAACCACTGGCCTACATTTTTCGATTGTATTTGTCTGTAAAACTAAAAAACTAATATTAATTTCTTTAAATTAAATCCTAATGGTACGAGTGCTATGTCCAAGCGGTACTAACATGCTGCCCTGTATGGTATCTAGTATTCATCCATATATAATCATGTATACATTTTTTTTATACTTTTGGGTTGTAATATACTGATTTTGATTTTTTGCAATTTTATGTTCCTTCACTATCAATGAACAAGGTATCAATCGAAACTTGATCCAAAGTCACTTTAAATCTACTAGAAAATCAGGTTGAAGTTCAGTCAGAGATGAGAAAACGAGACAACAGATAACATGAAAAGAGAGAGACAGACAGACAGACGCCAGAAGCCGCAGGTTTCTTGCTTGGTTACAGTTTAACGACGCTCATTCGTAATAAAGATGATTAGCATCGCCCTCCTCCTTATGCAGTATTGGGACTGGCGCTGCAGCCAAGCGAAATGCAGAGGGGGGATGGAGAGGAGCATGCAGGAGACCATGTGGTCAACATGGCAACCATTTGAGACCGATTATGATTTGTGGGTCTGCTACTATCCGTAGCTCACGGTGGCTGTGTTATTATGGACATGAGGCTGGTCAGCGACAGCTGAGAGAGAGAGAGACACACAGAGAGAAACAAACAAGAGGCACCTTAAGGATAAAAGGATCGAACAAACGCAACCATCTATATTTACTAGCATGTGGATTAATAGTGTTCAAGAACTCGAGATAGGTCAGCTGATTTTGAAGTACTATTTAGTGAGCCATGAGACGGACTTTGAACTCACTTCTGTACTTGTTGGACATTAAAATTAATATGAGGGGCTATTATTATGGTTTGACAGAGAACTTTTAACTACCTGTAGTATTATTTTGCGAGCCATGAGACGTCTCTTTTAATACTTAAACAAGCAAGTTGTGGTAATTGAGACGGTAAGAAGTCAACCAATTTCTAGACTTCCCAAATGTTAGAGCGAACTTATTTGTACATGGTTTAAAGAATGAATAGGTGTAGTTTAAAATAGTGGAGAAGGTATATGACAGCTTATAAACAGCTTTCAAGTTGTTTGCAGTCTCAAGAATTCAATTTTTCAATTGTAACAGGGTTTAGAAAGTGCTACAGAAAACCTCTTGAACTGTGTTGGTATTTTGAGCCTATCCAGGACTTCTAACAAAGTTGAAATTAGTAGAAAAGCAAGAATATCTGTTTTTCTGCAGACACATTTCTCTATGTGAGGCTCTTTGGATGAAGCTGCCTGCCTGTGTTTTGGCATGTCTGTCTGCATATCTGTGTGCAGAAATGTCTGTCTGTCTGTATCTTTAATTGTTTTGAAAGTGATCTTATGAAGTAAGTAAGTAAGAATATTCTTTTTTTGTCTGCCAAGCAAACGCACAACAGCTTACAAGAAGTCATGATAACAGATTAAACAAAATCATATAACATTCTCAAAATGAAAATTCTCTTGGAAAAGGCATCAACTCTACTAATGATAAGGTTATGTGATCTAGATTTTGTGATCTAGATATCTATTGTGCAAGAGAATTTAAACGAAATGAAAAGAACAAGGGCTAAAAAGGCACCACACGAATGGCCCAACTGAAAATTAGTGCAAGAGAAAGTATCCAACCTTGATCTGGAGAAAACATCATCAGATCGTTGTGTGAATGTGATCGTCCCGTTCGATCAACCACAGGGCACGGAGGGGCTGGTCGCCTCGGCACCAGCTTCGGCTTAGATGGCGACTGCTTCGACCCGAACGGCCTAGGAGGCGGTGTTGGTTTCTTCTTAGCAGCACCCTTGGCAGCCACTGGCCTTGGCTGCTTTGTGGGGACATTGAGTGAATCAGGACGCGATGTCCTCGCCATCGGAACGGGAGAGTCCACGGACACTCGTGGTAAGGCTGGGGATGTGGGAAACTCTCCCTTCGCTCTGGAACCCCGCTCATCGAGCACTGCAGTTTCATTTCCAAGAACACTGATGGAACGCGATGTGAGCGAAGATGCTGTCGGTCTGTCTTGCACTGCCATTTCCGATCTGCTGTCTGCACACTGAAACTCGGCTCCACGAAATCTTACTTGCTCCATTTCATGGTGGATATCGAGACTCATTCGCGAGTTGACCGGCTGCGACTGTATTGGTCGACGTTTTGTGTTGGGTGAGCTTTGTCCGCAGCCATCAACTGGGTTTCCACCTATAGTGAACGAAACAGGATCCGTATTCATGGAATGTTGCTTCGAGTCATTGGACTTCACCAGTGACCCACCACGTGAAGCGGACATTGATGAAGTCTTGAGTATTGGCTTGGGCATCGGTGTTGGTTTTGGTTTCAGTCCTGTCATGGAGACGTCATGAGGTGCAAAACTCGTGATAACTGGTTGCGAGGCTACTTCGGCAGATGGGGTCGTGACCCCATGCAAGGGCTCACACCCGAAGACCTCGACGTAGCTGACGGGACATCGGCCGATCCGGTTGTCATCGTGCTGAGCAAGGTACCAGTCTGAGTCCACTTGTTGCAGGATTGTGACCGTATCGCCCTCCTGAAGAGTTAACTCTTCCGAGTTTTCTGCCGCAAAATCGTACAAAACACGTCCGTACGTCTCAGGGGATGCTATCACTGTTGAACCGTTCTGACCTCGGTTGACTTCCTCGAATGGTTGACAGTCAACGATGATGTTGATGTACGAGGTTGGGAAAATCCCTCGTCGACCATTGATCTCGCCCTCGGCCCAATCGTCGTCGATGTGCGAAATAAGCGTCACGATTTCATTGGCGCTGAATGAGAGTTCGTTTTCGTTGACGGCCGTAAATGGGTGACGCGTCTGGGCATAGGGAAGAACAAACGCATCATGCGATCGAGTATTTGCCTGCGTGTAGGAACCTTTCCGTGAATGAGATTTCTTTCCCGGCAGATAGCCGTTGTTTTGAGCGGTCGTCGACAGATGTCCAGATTCCTTCATGTTGTTGCTGGAGACTTGCTGACCTGTGACCTTATTGTCAACAGATGCATTGCATGAATATCCATCGATGACCTTCACAAATGACAACGGAAACTGGCCAACCTTCCCGCGGCATCGACCACAACCGAAGCCATCATCTAGGAATTTGAGAATCTGAACGGTGTCCCCTGCCACGAGATCCAACTCATCCTCCAACTGCGCCTGGAGACTTTTAATGACCACAGCCTCAGCGAGTACTTCATTGGCTTGCTCCACTGACCTTTGACCTTGAGTGCTACGACCGTGCGTAAAGGTGGGATTCAGTTCCTCAACATGGGTAAGTGGGAAGATGCCCCTTATGTGGGTTGATGTTGAGAATCCCTCCCACCAATTTTCATCAATGGCTGATGCTCCAATGAGAATTTCTCCTTAACATAAAAATTTGATTTATATGTAAGGATAATAGTCTATTTCAATAATCTCTTTAACACAAAGAATGGTAGGCAGTGAAAAACCCACTCCATTCCATGTACGAAACAGCGCAGTTTTGGAATGGATAATCTTCACAGATAGTACTATAGTAATGTGATAGTATAAATATTTAAGCATAATTTTATTATCATTTAACATTGAAAGGAATTACATCTCGTGAGCTTTGTGTAAGTACATTCGTTTGACGTTCGGCCTGTTTCTTTGTTTAGACTAGATTTTGATATATTTGACAACCATTCTTTGTATTAGCAAAAATCACTTATCTGTAAGAGGTTGCGATATGTCTACCTCAGTCGATTACAATAAATGAATATAATCATCACCATTATAACTTTACTCATTATTATTATCATAAAACAAATGCTATTGATGGTTAATGACCTGAACTGACCCCTTGCAAAGCAGAGATCCCCATCTTCTCCGCCCTTGAAATCTTCTATGCCAGCGAAGACCCTCTCCCCCACATGAACCTCAGGAAGCTCAAGCGGTTCCACAAATGTCACTGGGAAGACGCCCTCTATCCGTCTGACGATCCCTCGCACCCAGTTGGGGTCGAGGACTTTGAGGATGTGGGCCACATCGCCCTTGCGCAATGACACCTCGTCTGGTCTCGTGGCTGGAAAATCGAAAATTGCTCTGGCATAACGGATGGCCATCTCGTCTGGATAACAATTTAAAACATCAAATATATTCATAAAAAATAAATGAATCAACAAGAACAATAAACAACAGCAATAAGCGAATTAAGACCTGATAAAAATGTTGCGGAAGGGTCTGTAGGCGGTAATTCCTGGTAGAAATTGTTAGTACCATTAGCTGCTACGGTGCTAGCACTATCTGGTGAGTGGTGACCTTGGCTGTGGTCTGTAGGAGGAAAATGGTTCTGGCATAAGGATGTAGGAGGAAAAGAACAGAACAACGATGGAAGTAGCAACAAGGAAGATAAAGGTTTTCACCCATCCATTGGCAAGCACTCGGATAGAGTGACTTTCCATAGATCACTCAAGTAAGTACACAATGCAGCATGAACACAGTATTAAAAAAATGAAAAATAACTTTTGTTTGTTTAAACATTTGTTGAAGTAAAGTGTGTGGAAAAAACAATGAGAAAGTGAAAAATGCACACCTAATTCAGTTTGTTACTCATTACTTTTACTTGTTTAGGGGAACTGTGGAAGGCTGCAGCAAGCTATTTGTGATGTTCATATTGTCTATAATGGTGATTTGTTGCAACAAGGCAACTACTAATCTTAATCCACAATGGCAGAAGTCAAGTGTAGAAGATGAGGAGCAGGAGAAAGTGGAAGAGAAGCGAGAGCAGTTGCAAAAGACAAATTAGAAAAGTAAAACTAAAAGCTCTGAAACTTAATACTGACACAAGAGGAATACAGAACAATGATGAACTGAAGATCAGAGAGATACTTTTAATTTTCAATTTCTTCTTCCTATAGACCTATACATCATCATCTTCCTCAATATCATCAACTATCAACATCTCCAACCTTTAATCTTTATTAAAATTTGCATTATTAGCATTTCCTCAAAGCAGTCATCTGAGGCGCACTAAGTCTGCTCTTATAAAGAACTCACAAATTTCAACTTAAATATTAATATATGAAACTCATTGGCCAGTGCTATAACATTCCACAGAAGTACTAATAAATAATATGTACTCATGCTCTTCTATTTATGTGGGTCTCCCACAGGTGAGGATCAAGAGGCTGGAGCAGGTTCGCTGGTGTGACTCATCGGTGGATTCTCCAAGACCGACCGCATATCCCAGTATATGTGAGAGGTGCTGCATGGGCTTCCATTTCCACAGAGCAACTCCTATTGAATCACGTCTTTAGTGTGGTGGTGCTTAGCGGGCTGGGTGCCCTTCTTCTTGCTTTGT
>JAQFXW010005988.1:0-10082 GCA_034693945.1 Dendrobaena attemsi | reverse complement strand
TTCCCCAGTGAGACATCGCCAGACCAGGGATGCAACGCGGAAGTAGATTCGTTGAGGGAAAGGAAGCCAGTGTAGGAAATCCCGCATATAACACAAGACGCGGTCCATATTATATTGTAATGTATTATACTGTAGTGTATTATATTGTAATGTACCTTTGGATCATCGTGGGGCGTAAGGTGTAGTGACCACGTGGTGTTCGGTGCCTTGTGAGTTGTGACCGAATTAAGAGTCGCAGGTTCGAATCCACCTCGAGTCACTTCGTAAGGACCTTTGGCAAGTCCTTAACTCACAACTGCTCTGTGGGGCGCGTGCTTATTATAATGGACAAGACCATGGGCGGAGTTTGGATTCCGCTCATGGGGGGGGGGGCTAGAAATTGGAAAAAAGTGAATGACCATTTGTACACAATCCCAGCCGCTAACTACTAGGGGTCTGGAGGAGCGTCGTAAGCTCCTGCAGTGGGGTCTGGGGCGGAAGCCCAAGAAGCAAACGAAATTTGACAATTAGATGCCAAATGGAGCAAATTCTTGGCCCTCATTTACTTCCAATTTGCCAATGCTGATTTTGACTTGAGGCAACGTAATTTTTATCATGTTGATGTCAAATGGAGTACATTCTGGGTTGTTATTTACTTTTTATTTATCAGTGCTGATTTTTCCCCTCTGACTATAACTGGGATTTAAAACGCCCTCGAGGTTTTCCACTAGTGTTGTATTCCTACATTAAATTATATCGTCACAGTGGGTCTGGAGCCGAGCCCTAGAAGCCAACGAAATTTTGATAATTTGATGGAGTACATTTCGGACTCTTATTTACTTCCAATATTATTCGAGCATTGGCAAATTGGAAGTAAATATGAGCCAAGAATATATCACTTAGGAGGATGTCGGGGCTAATCAATGCATGGACTAAACGTTTTCAACTTCTCCATGGGAGGGCATAGCCCCCCTAGCCCCTGATAAACTCCGCCCATGGATAAGACACGGGCAGGAAGAATATAAGATCCTAAGATTGAGTCTTCTAGGTATGACCTCAACCTTCATTCGCTAGATGGCGTGGTAAATGAGGCGCTTCGGCGTGTTAACTCCGATTCAGCATCAGCGCTGCAGTAGAGGGTCGTGGAGCATTGGATACATACACGCTGGCGCGAAGTGGCGACAGACAGTTAATATTATTAGGCCTATATATCCTATTGTTTATTTCGTTTCGGACTTAATTTTCATCGTAGGCCTGGCAAACGCTCGCTTCGGCGTTTTTATTATTAATTGAACCAAATGTCCGTTATACTAGAAACTGCAATCGCCGCCGTCGCAAATACCAAAACTTATATATAACTCGATATAATATTATTGTGTGCAGTCTGCGCCGTTTGGCCTACTTTTCTAGAATTTAGATCGTGTCACGACAGAATGGCTCACGAATGAATGATGACAAAGTTCATATTAAAACAAGAAGTGGAATGAAGGGTGAAAATGAATATCAAAACAAGAAGTGGGATGAAGGATGAAAATGCATATTAAAACAAGAAGTTGGATGACGGATGAAAATGAATATTAAATTAAGAAGTAGGATGAAGGATGAAACTCCCGTGTTAAAACTAGAATTACCGAGTTATAGACCCCTTTAGGTTTCATCATTCATCCCGCTTCTAGTTTCATCGTCAATAACTTCGTTTGTCATACCACTTCTGTCTTAATTCCAATATTTGCATCACTGTTACTTATTCAAGTTCTTGTTCAATTGATTATTAGACCTCACAACGCTAAATCGAAAGTGGATATAGGCCTAATAATGAACCCACATTTACGTTGTCTATGATCTTGCTAGAGACATCCACATGAATATTCATTAGGCATCGATGGCTATTGGACGAGTTACAGCGTTTGATTGGCTGCTAGGCTACCTATTGCCAATTATCATGTGTACTTTAGTAATATGCTTTCGGTTGAACTATTGATTGCGCAGTGATAAATAATTACTATTATTCTCTTTTTAACCCAAGTAATCAACATTATCATTTGGGATTTATGAAAAGTAATCCCAAAATAAAACAAATTCTAAGTCAAGATCCGGATGGAAAAGACGCGTTGGAAGGCAAAGGCGTTTCAAAACGTTGAATTACTGGACAATGACGAAGCGTTGAAACAGATAGCTTGTTCCTCGAGCTCGTATCCCCGGGTATTATTAATATTATTAATATTCATATAAGTATACAGGTATTTATTGAAGTCATAAGCCACTCGTAGGCTATATCAGCACTAAACACGAAGCACTTTGGCAAAGATAACGGCTCACAATGCCTCCATTAAAGTGTAATTGCTTTAAATAGTTGGGGAGGGGAACCCCTCCCATGCTCGGCCTACTCACTATATCTATAAACAACAATAAAAAATGTATTATGCAAGCAAAGATGATGAGTGAATCCATAATTATACGCAATACGCTACATAGTAATAGACCCGAAGAAGCCATATAGATATAAATATCTGTACATGTAACTATGATGTAGTAGGCCTATACTAACCAGCGAATGCGGTCATTGCATCTTGGCCTCCGCAATATTCCACATGATTTCCTGAACAGACCGTTCTGCATTGCTGTTCGGGTGCGTTTGAAGTCGCCATTGGCTGCCAAGATGAACAAAAGCAAATCGTTCCTTTCTGTTAACAATCACAAAAACACAAAATGCAAATGAATTGGTCGTCGTCCATTCAGTTACACTATGGACATCCGGAGCAACATTAATGGCGTGATTCATGTCTATGAGTTATGCTGCCAAACGATGACAACACTCTGGTGTTAGTCATCGACAGATATCAATTCATTCAGTGCTCTACAGAAGCATGTAGATTGTACGAGAACAAAAGAATCCTGCACAATGGGTTTCACACCTAATTACTGCCCCCAACTCTTTCCAAAATGCAATATAGCACAGCTTTTGAATCATTCTTTAAAAAAACTAGCCGATATTACAATCAAATGTAAAGCATAAAAGAGTGTGCGCAATCCCATAAACTAATTATTACCTATAGCATCCAGTATTAAATAGCTAACATGAAACTAGACAATAATGTTTTAACTGTTTGTGTATAGTCACAGTATTAACATGACACAGGGGCTGCACCCCGTTATATATTTGAATCGAATAATTCGTACAATAATTATAAAGTTTGATAACAATAAATTAATCAGTATACTGTATAATAAGTCGGTATGAAGGTATAATAGAGCAGAAGACTGTAGCTTACTTGGAGACCGGCAAAGGTAAATTCATTGGAGCTGCAGTAGTCGATGCACAGCTCCTGGTTCATGTTGAACTTATCCTCCATCTTCAAGTCACCCATTATAGAGTTGTCCTCACTGCTGCTACGACAACCAAGAGATATTGGTCGAACCGGTTCCGTTGCGCTGGAACCGGAATCTAATTAATATTCAACACACTTACTTGATTTGAACCGGAGAGACGTAAATATCCTGATATTGAACTATCCCCCCTTACGGGCCCTTGGCAACCGAGCTCAAACACTTCTTTTCCCCCTATTTCAGGCAAATTTTAACCTTTCCCCTTATTTGTTATTTTGTTCCCCTATTTCAGGAAAAATTTAAAATATCGATTGCTACTATTTTCCACTGATCATGAGCTTCTATCTTCATACGCTGTCGCCCGTTGCCTTTGCAAAGGCAACATTGAAATGTGTTTTCTTATGGGTATGACTGGATTGGACTTGTATATAGAAATAAAGTATTTCCCCTTATATTCTTTGACACTTTAACGACCAATTGCAGTTTGTTTTTCATTAATTTCTTAGTGCACTTAACGTGTTAAGCTGAAACAGATTTAGAAGCCGGAATTATAAAGAGATTCAGCAGCCAAAAAGTACGATGTCAATACTTTACTCCACCATTTATCAACGTTTGCCCGTCCCTATAGTATAGGCTCTACAGGCTTATAATATATAGATTATGTGCTGCTTCCTATCGGGCTAACTAGAAACTCGAGTGACACAGTGACGTGACGTGACGTGACGAGTGACACAGTGACGTGATATCTATTGGTAGATTAGGGACATGTGAAATTCACAACTAAATGCATGAAGAAGCAACATGGCTCTGATCTTATATCTAGTGGATTCGTCTACATGTATGATATCTATTGACCTATATATATGTGGACGGTATAAAAGGGCTCAAACACAAGCGAGTCTGGGAAGAAGACGCAAACATTGCTCATGGTAACACAAGCTGGGTCAAAGGCCAACGGAAAGGTGGCGTTTGATCTAATTCTACAAAAGAGGTCAAACTGCGCATAATAATTATACACCGTGGTTCATTAAAAAGTAAGTTAAACTGTTTTTGATATATCTCCGGGTAATGAATCACACTAAACTTTTCCAGATATTTAGAGAAGTGAACCCAAAATATTATTCCAAAATACCACATAATTCCAACATTTCATAAATTGTATATGAGTCTTCAAACTTCGTCTACCGAAAGTCAAGTTTACGAACAATTTTCTTTCAGATTTTGTAAAAAGATAGGCTAATTATAACATGAGGACAGTTTTAATATTTTTGTGAAGAGACTTTCAGTGTAGGTAGGCATGTGGTTTGATTCTTTAAATAAAGAAGATGTCCGAACTGTTCTTTTTTTTTGCATGCACGCAAGCCAAAAGGCAGCATCGTCGTTTATCCTCTGATCCAAAGTGAAGCACAACGATTTGACAGCATAACGTCGCTTCCAACGAGCGCTGCTAGAGATCGTTTGCATCACATGGATTGCTATCTTTTAGACTGGCTCTTGTAGGCTATCACTAACCACACATTACGGTCGACTCTTTTAGACTGGCTCTTGTATCACTAACCACACATTACGGTCGACGGGATTTAAATCTTGGCTGTTGGAGAAATGAAGTCTGGTGTCTCTCTTGTTAGAATCAATTTTCTATGGTTTCTCTGGCTCTGTGGGCTGGGCAATGTCCTGTGGAAAAACAAAAGAGCCTTCTGGCCCTTCTAGGACTAGATTTCTGATAAATTGACAGCTACAGACTATAGTTTTGGGTCCCTCAAACCTTTCATCATGTTTTAATTTTGTTTACTAAAAGACATTTTTACGAAATTTGCAAGTTTTCTGTTTATTTTTCCTATCGTAATATCGAATGTTTTTTGAGCAGGAAAACACACGCAAGTCATTAAATAAAAAAATAACGTTGTGCATTTCTCTTTCAGAAACACTAATAATGAAATTA
Organism: Dendrobaena attemsi; assembly: GCA_034693945.1. Lineage (NCBI taxonomy): Eukaryota > Metazoa > Annelida > Clitellata > Crassiclitellata > Lumbricidae > Dendrobaena > Dendrobaena attemsi. The sequence continues at coordinate 4,834 of JAQFXW010005988.1, read as the reverse complement.
TAGTTCAATTTTTAATATTTTTTTCATCACACCAAAAATTGGTAGTTAAAGTTTGGATTTACTGTTTATTGAATAAAGGAGTCGAAAGTTGCTCGTAAACCTAAATTTCGGTATATAAAGTTTAAAGACTCATATACAAATTTAAATGTTGGACGCAGATGATATATTGGACTAATATTGCTGGTTGACTGCTCTAAATATCTGGACAATTTTAGGGTCATTCATAATCATGTATTAGAGATATATCCAATACAGTTTGGCTTACAGTTTTTGAACCACGGTGTATATTGCCCTAGTGAGTCGCGCACGAGGATTAGTCTTGCCTAACAGATTAAGCTAATTAGTGTCATTAAAATTAAGCATAGAAATTGCCTGAAACGATTATAATATTATGCGAAATCTATACTGTGTTTCGATAAAAGTAATAACTCGGTTAAAACGGTAAGCATTATTTTGTCTGTGTCACGAAAATATGCCACGTTAACGCTCGAGAGTTAATAGGTTGTTCTGTAGTGTTTTAAAGAAGTTTGAACGTTATGAGCTGTAACATTCAAGGGGCGTGTAATTCACTTTCGGAGTAGGAGTGGCGAAGGAAAACGATGCTAGTCGGATGAGATAACACATCTGAAGAAGTGAATAGGTGAAGCGTATGAAGGACGACACAACGAATATAAAGTGAATTCGAGTATTCTATGAATTTTAGCAACGCAGCAAATGGTAGAACGATATTTTATGAACGTAATGACGTTTTGTGGTTTGCCTTTGTCTTTACTGTTGCAGTCTGGTTTCAAATGGTGCTTGTCTCAGTGTGGTCAGCCGCAGCTGTCCAACTCGCGGTTATCCTTACCCCCTCACCCCCCACTGAACGAAACCTTTGATGTGCTGTGTGACGTTGTCTGAGATGTGACGTAAAGGTTGTCTTCTTCTGCTTGGTTGAAATTGTTCTGCTTATGTCTTTCCTGGTCTATTATATATAGCTGAGCCGACAGTAGAGAAATCTTTGTTATATTGAGTGGGAGATATTTAGGCCTAAGTCTTGCTTTTCCAGTTCATAATGTGTTCCGGTGATATACGAGTGACGGAAAGTAGAAATTTGTGGTAAGTGATGCTGCACTGAGAATTACATATTAGGCCTATAATATTTCTTTGTTTGTGAAGCGTGTGATACTCTGTGAGGTTTAGTGGTCGAGTATTGGACTCTTATAGGCAGCATGGACTGCATGCCATGTGGGCAATTGGAATGGCTACTAATGGAATGATAGGACGGGAATGACATGTGCTCGGGTATATCCGTCGGTACGGATCGAGTTGGGTAGCTATTTTGAGTACTGGTCGGGTAGCCTTCGGGTAACAGTCCTGTGCTTCGGGTTCGGGTCAGGTTGCAAAAATGCACCACCCACAGACCTCCCGTGGTAATATGTCGATTGTTTTTGTTTATAAAATGTTAGACAAAATGCTAAAAGTCTTGACAGAGTTAATAAACTTTTCCTATGGTTCTGTGTTTTATCGGAACACATCGTAATTATAAAAATATTGATTTCTGGAGTTAAGGTGATTCAAGAGTTTTCTAAATCACACTCAGGCATTCAGGGAAACGTCAACTATCGTTTATCCATAATAGCGATTGATGTGTTCTTACCAATAAGCAATGCTATTAAGATATGCGTAATCCAAGCATCTAAAACGAAACGAGCAGTCATATTAAACACTCAATCTCCGATCGTTTGAGCCAACTACATCTTTCCGCGTGAAACTGAAGCGTTCTAACAGTTTTCTCGATTTACGAGCCTCAAGGAGACGGCCAGCAATATCAGAAACATTTAGGAACTAGCTGGTCATACTAGCCCGTCATACTAATTCGATAATTGAACATTCGCAATGAAGTAACAGAAGCCTATTATGTGTTGCCAGGCGATGCCAACAATCATGTGACGTCATCGCCATTGTTCACATGGACACACGCGCGCACACACGTATTTGGGCTTTAATATATAAGATTGATTTCACGTAAATATCCATAATTGTGCGTCATATGAAAAATGACAAACGGAAAGATGTAGTTGGCTCAAACGATCAGAGATTGAGTGTTTACTGTTCGTTTCGTTTTAGATGCTTGGATTAGGCCTGCGCATAATTCAATAAATGAATTAGGTCAGATGACGTATCCTTAACTATTTTATGAAGCTCTTCTGACGTAACGACTTTATCCAAACGCAATACAATATAAATGAAGTAACACAGGCAGGCCTAGACCACAGGAATCAAGGACGTTCAGGATTTATCACTTCAGGCGAAATAATCGAGCGGATTTACTTCGGTACTGAATAATTATGATCATGTTATTTTGACATGTGTGTTGTAGTTCTGCAGCCTATTAGCAGTGTTTAAAGTTTCTTAAGACAAATGTGTTGAACGGAAATTATGGACGCAACCGTTATTGCAAGGACAAAACTTTGCCAACCTTAAATAAGGCAATTCAAGAGATACGGATTATAGCCTATTATGCATTAACCTAGTCGCGTATACAAGAAACACTAAATAGAAGTTTCGAATGGTTCATGATTGCCAGGCAGACTATAATCGCCGTTATAGGCATTGTAGTGTTATGGCGCTGGTGACAATAGCATCATGCACAATAATAGCAATCACCTTAGTTAGTGAAGCGATGTTAAAATCTGCTGCATAAGATATCCATGGTGTCACATCTTAAACTATGTAATTAATTTGTTAAGCAATTAAATACAATAATTGATTGGTTGCTTCTCGTAATGATTCTGGAGCCAATAATATTGATTGGCCGATTGACATTCTATTGAATTAATGTTAAACATCTCTTGGAAAACATTGACTTTGTGAAGCACTAACCTTTATTATATGCAAATCTTCAGCAGCCCATTACAATAATATATATACTTGTATAGGCCTACACTATATGTCTGACGGCACACGGAAAAACCCAGCGAATTACATAAAGTTTAACACGATTCTTAAGAATAATTGCTTTGTTCTTCTGATTATGCCATCTATGCCCGTTCGTCTGAAATCGTCTTCGCAGTAAGATTTCAAGACTATAGTAATTTATTACTAGAGTAATTATCCATCTGCGATAGAACACGAAATCATTCGGACGCAGTTGCCCACAGCAGGTGAAGTGCTTGAGTGACCGAATATCTCAATTACAATAATATTCATTGCTCTCGATCTTCAGCCACGAAGTGTAGCTGGCTCTGACCGTTACTTAATTCTGCTTCAGGTCCGCCGTCTTGGCCCCGAAGACAGAGGACGATGCTATGGCCGCATGTACAGTTGTACACTGATTGGTTGCTATCCATTTCAGATGAATTATAGTTTACAATCCAACGGAATGCATAAATCGCTAGTGACTCCGCTTCAATTTACTGGGTCTTGATGACTGAAGCTCCTAATTATTGGTTATACAACCAATGCAACCAATGAAACCGTTGCAACCAATGAAACATCATTGCAACCCCATTGCAACCAAAGCAACAAATGCAACCAAAGCAACAAATGCAACCAATGCAACCCCAATGCAACCGTTGCAACCAATGCAACCGTTGCAACCACGGTGGCATCTGACGAGGTCGATCTGCAATCATCGCAGAGTCCCATCGGTTCGTTGAACCCATTGAGTCGCACGATGGATTGGCCTTCAACGAAGTATCCTTTCACTGACCATCAACCTATTCATCTAAATACAGGTAGAACAATATCAGCGCATTCAGATATTCACTTTCATCAGGATATACTTCAATAACAGTTTCCATGGTGTTGCAAATAAACACTAATTCCAACCACTACCGATTCATTCCTTGCAACCGTAAATCAACGAAGATTGAAGAAGTAATTACTTTACAAAGCCGGACATAATGGTACCGTGTCGTATTCATTCTGGCGATCTAAGCGCAGTTCAAGTGTCTCATCAGATCAGACATCAAATAAGGTTACCCTGTGTACGCCTACTTACTAGAATTATTTGTATAAGCTTCCCCAGCTAGATGATGTATAGACAGTGAATGTATATTGACCACACGATGCAGCTAAAGTGGACAATCTTCTAATATTAGTTATTGCAGTTATTGAGGTGCACTGAACACACATAAATTTTTATATACCGCCATTTTTTTCAAGTGCAAACTAATAATTCTAAGATTCAGCAGAGAGATTAAGAATTGTGGGTGAGCCCCAATTTTTCCATAATATTATTATAAAAAAGGCAAAAATGTTGTCATGAAAAGTGAATATGGGTTACAACAACAGATCTGGTGTTAAGTAGTCTGACTAAAGCGACTTGAAATCAACTTGCAGAAACAGGGAGAATTGAAACAGCAGGTTTGTTAGACTATTATTTCAAAATGATGGTAGGGCCTACAGTAGCTGCACAAGTCTATCTTAATTTTAATAAAGACAGAGATAAAGCGTGTGCTAATAAAACTAACCTTTGACTTTCACTTCTTTGGCCGAGGTACGAGGCTTGGAACTTTAAAGATCATATCTTGCGGAGCGTCAGTATAATTCTTCGGCTTTTTCTTATGTTTAGGTCCTCCTGGTATCTGAAGGAAAGTACTGGGCTCATCAACAGCATCATCCTTCTTCTTCTTCTTCTTCTTCTTTTTCGCTTTCTTTTCAGCTCTTTCTGAAGACTTGTCTGTTTTCTCCAAATTCCTGAGTAATTCGAAGAATGGCGAATCTTTCTTTGGGGCGTTTTGTTGGAAGTTCGTTTGGCTCGCTGTCGTTGTTGGCTTTAACGATTTACCAGTTAGTGCGTTCGCTGAGGCTGCTGGCTTTAACGATTTACCAGTTAGTGCGTTCGCTG
>JAQFXW010005987.1:0-10082 GCA_034693945.1 Dendrobaena attemsi | reverse complement strand
AAAGTAATTTATGTAGCACCTGGCCAAAACATCACGCGTTATTACTCTGAAATTTTATTAAAATTGATGGACATTTATATGAGTTATGTCAACTTATAAACGGTAACGTTTTTTTATGGGCCACCGTGTATATCTGATGAAATTGGAATAGGTGGATTTGAGTGGAACTAACAACAGATCGTATGTAGCTTATATAATTCCTCTAAAATCGGAAAATGAGGCTTTCATGAGACAAACTGTTTTTCAAGGATTGGTGCTACTGTGACAAGATTCGTTTGCTTTGGATCATTGCTTTTAGTTTTTGTATTGTATAGGTTCCTATTTTCTTACGAACCAATCGCTTCTTTCGGCTTCCAAGCGATCTCTCTGTTCCACTTGTCATGATTGGACCAGGAACCGGAGTAGCTCCATTTATTGGTTTCCTTCAACACAGGTTAGAAACTGAGATGTTGACCACTTAACTACTGAATATGTGACCTAAGGGATCAAAATGGATCGAATGTATACAGAATTCAGATATAAGGGCTGCAGGTTCGAATCCAACCCGCCATGTAAGGCCTTTGGCAAGTCCTTTACTCACAATTGCTCAAGCACTTCGGCGTGTACAACTCCAACACACCTGCGGGCTGTAGTTGGCCCGCCTCTGAGTAGTGGTCTGTAAGAGGCGATATAGAAATACACACATACAATACAATACAATGAGTTTTATTTATTTTCTAAAAGATCTACATTTGAACTTTAAAATGACACCAATTGCAATCATACTTTTGAGAAAGTTATGAACGATTATGTGTCTACTCTTGGGAAATTGTTAATTCTAAGAAAATGCATTTAAAGTTCATTGATTCATCTGAATAATTGAAATGCAAAAATACTATTGTAAATATGCACAGAAATCAATTAAACTTGGCACAGGATAAGCATGTATGTGTTAGTAACAATCTCTCTTGATGTTTCAAAGTACCCTATTTTAAAATGCTTCTATAGGTTAATATTCAAATACTAAAGACAGTGAGTGAGACAAAGAACTAATGACAAAACGTACCCTGAAGAAAGACATTGACAACAAATTTCATCTAATGTAAGATATCAGAAATACGAAATGCATATTTTTGTGTCTGTTTCCATTAAAATCTCAAGAAATGGCAAATGGAAATAGAGTCGTGGGGCAAGTGTTAGAGTCGCCGCCTAGCGTCCGAAAGGTTGCGGGTTCGATTCCCACCCAAGCCGCTGCGTAGGGATTTTGGGCAAGTCCTTCACTCACTATTGCTCGTTGCGCTTCGGCGTGTTGACTCCGACACACCTGCGGCTTTAATCGGGACTGCCTCTGAGTAGTAGTGGGCTTTAAGAGGCGGTATAGAAATACACACATACACATACATACATACGTCATACATATGTCATACATGTATATGTCATAAATACATGCGCAATACATACACATGTCATAAATACATATGCCATGCATAAAGACGCAATACATACATACGTCATACATGTATATGTCATAAATACATGCGCAATACATAACATAAATTCGTCATACATGCATACGTCATACATACGTAATACATACATACAAACATACATACATACATTCGTCATACACATATGTCATATATATATACACAATATATACAGCGTAGTCAAAACGTCATACATAGACGCGTAGTACATACACACGTCGTAAATACACACGTCATGCATACAGAAGCAATATGTACACGTCACACGCAATACATATGTCAGACACAGTGGCGTAGTAATTGGGGCAGAGGGGGCGAGTCGCCCCGGGCGGCATTTTGGTAGGGGTGGCAAAATGGGGTGTAAAAGACAGAAAAGTAGCGAAAACAGGACTTTTATTGAAAACAGGGAGTAAAGGAAAAGGCGCGCAGCAAAACGGAGGATTGATCGTAAACGGAAGAAGGGACGGAAGAAAATTGAGAATTCAGGTGAATGACTAAAAAAGGTGGGAAAATGAACTTTCAGGCGAATGACTAAAATAAAGGTTGTCAGAAATTTCGGATGGGAAATGAGGAAATTCCAGGCGAATGACAATGACTAAGTCAAAGTCGTCAGAAATTTCGGGTGTAGAAGGTGGAAAATGTGGGACTCGTCCCGGGCGGCAATATGGCTCGCTACGCCACTTGTCAGACATATTAATTTTATGCAATACATACTTCGTACGTCATACATAAACGCATCATACATGCACACTTCATAAATACATATGTCATACATACAGACACAATATATATACACACATCTTATGTAATACATACATACTTCATACATGCACATGCTATACATAAATACATGAGTTATACCTACATACATTCGTCATAAATACATATGTCATACATACATACGTCATACATACATATGTTATAGGTACATATGTCATACATACATACGTTATGGATACATATGTCATACATACCCTCGGCATACATACATAAGTCAGACATTTATGCGTCCATCCATCATACATACATCAAAAAAATATACATACATATTCTGTGGCGTGGTTGGTAAATATATGGCGGCGGTGAATGTGTTAAATTCCTATTGCCAATATAACACTTTTCAGTCTTTTTTAGACTTCTCAGTCTGATGATTGTATTTTCTTTAAATTGCTAAATGGTTGTTTCAGGTCTAAGTTGGTCACAGAGGTGAAAGATGGACAGTCTTCGATTGGAGAGACTTTGCTAATCTATGGCTGCAGAAACAAGAATCTAGACTTCTTGTTCAAGTGCGTCTTTCAGTTGCATGCTTAATAGTTATTGTGATATTGGATGGTTTCAAAAGTTTTTTTGAACCGTAATAACACTGTTTATCTGGCATCAAATGCTTTAAAAAATTTGCTGATTTTTATTCTTATTAAGAATGGTGTAGTTTCAAATATTTAAACTTATTTATATTGGACATTTGGATCTTATCGCTTCATAGTAATACTCAAAACAGCTGTCTACTTTGTTTCTTACTCGAGCACTTTCGAGTTGAGCTTCACAAGTATAAATATAGATTTTTAATATGCAGCATGGCAAAACTTGTGCATGTTGGTGAGTGTAATTTAGTATTTTGGATCTTTTACTCAAATTTAGTGCACTTTACTTAAGTCGTAGCTTAAAATGGTATGAATTTCTTTTCAAAGTGTTGTTTCAATTGCAGTAGTGATCTTAGTGAAATGTTTGAAACAGGGAGGAACTGGAAGGCTTTGTTGCGACTGGTATCCTCACAAAGTTGCTCGTCAGTCACTCTCGTGACATATCGCAACCAAGTGACAGTCCTCGCTATGTACAAGACAACATGAAGATATTTGGCGAAGAACTGGTCAACCTTATTCACAACAGAAATGCTCAGGTTCAATATATAGTTACTATACAGTTTGTTAATTTCATATTTACAGAATTTGAAACTGTGTGATCTGATGGTTAGAATTCTTTGAAGCTTATTATGACTTTCTATGTGGGAGTTGACATGCTTCATTCTGCCGTTGGTGATTCAGTTATGAATGTTTAGATCTCATCAAAAATTTGCTTTGTTGACTTCTGTTGCCATTCTAGCTTTCTATACCAGCAGTTTTCAAACGGTGGTGGCCATGGGGTAGGTCAAGGCAACGGTAGCTGGTACACGAAAATATTAAAGAAATGTAATTTTCTGTGAGTTTACGTTCTTATTTCTTCGATGAGCTGCTGCATGCCATGTTCTTTGTTGTCTCTAACTCGTAAACCATATAATTATGGTGGCTTGAAGAACAAATTCTACAAAGACATGTTGTTGTCATGCAACTTCTGGCTGAAACGAAAAGCAAAATGTGCATTTCCTACTTCTGACCGAGCTTTATATTTTTTTATTCAGTTCGTCTTATCTGTCAAGTGTTTTTCCAGATATGTAAGCAAACGTAGAGAGTAAAATGAAATTAAGTTTGAAAACTATCTAATACATATTTCTTTTGAGCAGTTCAGTTTGTAAGTAGGCTTGAATTGACTTTTCTTGTTCAAGAATGATCAGTTTTTTAAAGATTTTTACTGTACGTAACAATAATGCAGAGGTATAGAGAAATTTATGTGAATTTAGGTTTACATATGTGGAGATGCGAAGGGAATGGCGCCCGAAGTGTATAAGACCTTCAGTAGTCTCCTCCAGCTTCATAAAGGTTGGTTTATGAATGGTTTAGGCTTTTGTGATTCATCTTGGGAACTTTACCTTTTTAAGAAGCTTCATGTAATGAAGACATGCCACTTATCTGGTAATCTCCATTAACGCTTAGAACCCGATAGGCCGGTTTTCCGGCCCGTTATCCATAGCGTTACAGGAGCCCAGGGTTCAAAGGGTTAACCGCACATGTCGCTTGAGCAGCAGCATAGACCTCTTAAATATTTATGCAGTCAATGACTATAGTAGATAGAAATTGATCAAATTTCTCCTATTGTCAATGAGACTTTTCTTTGCCATTCTATGGTTTGGAACAGAAATTTTCAGATGTGTTGCCAGAAATTGATGTGTTTATGTAGTCAGACTGTACTATAGCACTTAGAGTCATTACTGAACAATTCCATTGTTTCTGTGTGCCATAAGGTTGCTGTGGCTTTGATATACTATTCTTGTTTACTGCATATGATTCACTTGGCTTAGCTATTTAAGCTATGAAACAAAAGATTCTGTCGTCATTTGGAAAATAAGAACAGCATAGTTGACATATGCTATGTAACATATGCTAGGATACATAATACGTCGTAGAGCAACTATAGCCTATATTCTAGCCATATCAAACAAATCGGATAGTGCTGTCAGTATTTAGCATTAAAATACTCTGTATAGCATGCTGATTGTTGAAAATGTAATATGTTCAGTTAGCAGATATGGGCATTATGGGTTGGGGGGGATATAATGTCGCTGTCCTTAGCGGAATGGCATGGGTAAATTTGTGGAGCACAATGACATACAGTGTGAGAATATGTAGAGTTAAAGCCAAAAATAGGAATAGCAGAGAAATGTCAGGTCTATTGAGTCTGTTATTGTACCTACCTACATATTCGTTGTGATTTTGTCTACACGCCTTCATAACTGCCTATGCATCTCAAAACATCTGTATTTTCTTATATTGCTTGTCAGTTTTTCTGTGTAAATGATCGTTTGTTTTTGTTATCCAAAAGGAATGGATGAAAAAACAGCAGAGAGTTATCTTACATCAATGCGAACAGAGAAGCGATATCTGGAAGATGTTTGGGTCTAAAGTTCCGTCATTTTCCTCTTGTTAACCAGAACTTCAATTCTTCGAGTAAATGAGTTAAAGGCATACATGTCTACTATTTATATACGTTGTTCTTTATGGTAATTTGTAGTAGATGGGTTGCAGTATTACACAGGATGTAAGTGATTGCATAGTAATTTCAGTCTGTGGTTTAAAAGTGTATGTAATATTATGGAGCTTATACAATGAAAATGCAATTTGATGATGCCTCTTCCTTTACAACGTTCAGAAGTGCACATCAACACTGACTTGCAAGTTTGTTCTTGGAACAACTATTGCAGATGTGTGTTGTAAGTACAACTTTCATCTGTGATGCTTTGCTTATAATTGTCGCACAAATACCAAGATGCTACAAGTTCTTGCATAACAGCACACAGTTTTGTCTAGGACTGAATGCTGAGTTAAAGTTGTGAACCTGTGATCATACATGAACCCTGACCTTACGTAAGAACTCCCCACCCTGATTATCTGACTGATGGGTGGCTAGTTTGTGTGTGGTGTGGCAGTGTAGTGGTGAAGGTCGCCGCCTTGCAACCGAAGGGTTGCAGGTTCGAATCCCACCCGCCGCATAGGGACCTTTGGCAAGTCCTTCACTCACAATTGCTCAAGCGTTTCGGCATGTTCAACTCCGACACACCTGCGGGCTGTAGTCGGAACCGCCACTGAGTAGTAGTGGTCTGTAAGAGGCGGTATAGAAATACACAAATACAATACAATCAATGAAGCAAAGATCATGTCGCTAATCGTCAAATAACTGTCATGCCAACGCAGCGTTTACAAATTGTAGCAGGTGAGGGGTGTCTGGCATGACAATCGTAGAAAATGCTTGCAACTAGTGGTCATGGTCATTTACGTCTGCATTTCTACCATATTTTTAAATTACTTTGGTATAACTGTTATTGTCTGCAGAATATTTGATGTAAATATTGTTGGAGTTTTTGTAATTGTTGATCCGTTTTAATCTGTAGGAGCCATTATTGGGTTGTTTTGTTTTGTACAAGGCTTACATTACCGGTATGTACTGATACATGCTAAGATGTTTCTGTCTCTTTTGTACTCTGGTGTAGTTTCTAATATTCGTCTGGTTATTGCGGACAGTGACTTCTGTAATAACCCTAAAATTAGGCATAATTCTATGTCAGATTTGCATTCTGAAACCATCATTTTTGCATGTCACCACCAATGATGAGCAATATTTTTGATAGAATCATGATGATGAAATTCAGGTGGATGGTTATAATTGTTGCAGCTGAAGATCATTGTGCATGCTCATTAAAGTGTAAAATTTAACCAGGCAGTGTAGGCAGACTATGTCATTGGCAAGACCTAAACTAAACCTAGACGAAGCTTAGACCAGCATAATACCCTGGACCCTGGTTATATTTACAAAATGCAAATATTTTGTAATTGCACTACATGCTGTATCCAAGGCATTGTTTTAGTTGTCAAAAGAGCTGGGGTCGGCGATTTCAGAGAATGCCAAACTATATTTAAACACAGGTCAAAATCTAACACAGCCTACACTGTAAATCTTTTGCATACATAGCCACTGGTGACATGATATTTTGTGTTTTTTTAATTTACACAACAACAAATAAAAATGATTGATTATGCACCTAGATGTTCAAAATAATTTACAGAACTAGTTGACAAAACTAAGTAATTTTGAACAATATTTGCAATTCTTAGCAACAGTTGTTCAGTGACTTTGTTCAAAATTCTACCAGATTTAATTAAGCCAACTGTTTCTCAATTTCAACATGATTCAATGATGCAAGAGCTGATTGATACCATGAAAAAGCCGTGACCCATAAAACTGCTTCACACAGTTGGACAGTATTTGGCATCGGTCGGACCTGGGAGAATGAAAAACTCGAATCTGCATGCACAGTTGATAGAAAATAGCATTTTCATTAGTTTCAATAAGTCCTGCAAGTCACTTACTTTAAAACCTACCTCTTCTCGAAGCAATTTGCCTACTGGGATTGCCTCTGAATGTTTGGCTGTCTGAGAGGCGCTGTATAATGCAATACAAATTGAAATTCTGCCAATCTTCGCCATGCAGCAAGTCAACAGACAAGTGCACACCCAGAGACCACCACGAGGAGGTGTTGGCAAAGGTCTCCGTAGTTCATTCATCGCATGCCTTGAAGCTATCAATTTCAGTGTAATTGGTATGAGCCCCGACATTTCTAATTTTATTAGATTCTAATTTTTAATTTTCTTTTATGGCAACAGACATGCAGAGAGATTAACAGTAGTTATAGCAGAGAGACACCAGGACACAAAAGATCAAGACTGATGAGGCTCTGTGGAGAGATCAATGGCAATAATGAGTCCTCGACCACAACAATGGAAAACATCAAGTGTAGAAGAATATTAAAGAGCAGAAATAATTAGACAGAAAGAATAACATTATACATAATGAGACAGAGGAGCAATACGTAATTTGTTTATAATGAGAAAGACAAAAAGAAACTGACGTGGGAAGTAGAACGCAACTGGGGAGAAATGGAGAGACGATGGAACCACACTGTTAGGGAAAGATTGAGGCTTCTGATACAGACAATTAAGGAAGCCGATGTGGAGAAGCGAGTAATAAGCAGACAGAAGCTAAAGCGAGTAAGAAGCATGGATGATTTGCAAGGAATGAGCAAAGATAATAGGATTGGAGGAAATAGACAAAAGCTAAAGCTCCATCAGACAAAGCATATAGGCCTAGACGATTTGCAAGAAAAGAGGAAGGAAGCAGAGCTGGAGTAACTAGCAAGCAATGGACAAAAGTTAAAGCTCCATTTCTAAGACTAAGTGTGGATGACTTGCAAGGAAAGAGCAGACTGACCCCGTTGATAACTAAATAATAATAAGATATATAAAATGGCTTCAGCTGTAGAGGAATGAACTACCCAAATGCAAACCAACATTAAGGAGATAAATGATGCATTTGGTCATCATTTTTCTCATAATACAAGCATCAACAAATATTATAATCGGCAAATCAAGTGGGTCAACTCTCTGCTTAAAAACAGTCCACAACTCTCCAATCTCACCACACTCTCAACCAAACTCCTACAAAAATACCAAAGAAAATACAATGCCACATAAAGCAATCAAAATGTTATAAACAGTTAGGCCTACACGAAAGATCAATAAACATCGTTTTGTTTCTTAATTTAGCAATCCAACAGAGGTCATGATCGGCTAATCTGACAACGAAAATATCCCCTCGATCTGTCTCTGTACTATTTCCACAACGAGATCTCTGTCTCATGTTTTGTGTACATTTAATCAGCTTTCTCAATGTGGTTGATTGGATTACAGCTCATTCGGGCCTTCGAAAGGTAGCCTACTATTTAAGGCTCAGATCTGGAGTCTCCACCAAAGTGCCTTGCTGTTCTGGTTAACAAAGCGACGTAGGTCAAGGTCACCGACAACGTCGCCTATATTCTGTTTTACTCATCCTCTCCGTTACGTTTTCCTCCTACGGATTTCGTGACGTCCTCTCCGCTGGCCTCACCTTCGTCTTAATTCACGTTACCCTTCAGCATTTTTTAAATATCCCTCGAGATCTCTGGGGAGAGGTAGCAGAAGCTATACTGTGTTCATGTCCCAATTCTTTAGCTCCTTGTCCAGTCCATCTGCAGACACAGAATGTCTGTTACTCTTCTCTGTAATACATCAACAATTTCTTTAGATCTACCTGCTAGGCTTCCCACATATTCCATGTGTCCATCCTAATTTTAAGCTTGCCTTCATCCGCAACACCCTTCAACTGCAGTTCTGGTCTGCGGGGTGCAACGTGGAATGCACAATCGCCTACAGACAAGTTTGCCTTTGCGGCACAAACTCTTCTCTAGCGTACACTTAACATCCTGGAGACTTGGCATCATGGGCCAGAAGACGTGTTGATACTTTGAGCTGCTCCACCTGAGGCTTCTTCTATAACCGCCCTTCACTTCTCAAAGTAAATCGACGGTCCTCACTCAGGGTGTCGTCGTCTCTCTAGGTTCCTTTTCGACAAGGAAATTTCCAGGTTTGAGGCATCGCAACTCCAATCGGTTTGCTGACTTTATATACTGTAGGTCTGGCTCCGTCGAGCCATCTATCATGAGTATCTTCAATGAATTCACCTTCGTTCTAGAAAGTTTTATCACCCAAAACAGTCAGCTGCTTATAGTCGGGATACTTCATGATCCTCTTGATCAGTTTGGCTTATATCAACATCTCAAAGTATACACTCATTAAAGGGATGATACTCTTGACCTGGGTCCGTAAGTGTGAAGAGAGACTATCCTATTCCTGGCTTATCTATTATTCTTGGAATAACTATTCTCGCATAAAGTTATGTCAGTCGTCGGTAGGCACATACAAGGATTAGCGAGAGGAATAACAATACCTAGGCGTAAACTTGACCAGACGATGCGTGATCCTGGGTTTTCCCCTTGGGAAAATACCCGCGTCATTATTTGCGCGTTTAAGCCTGGTTACGCATGCGCGCGGCTATTTATATCTGAAATGGGTGATTGCAGATGATTGCTTACAATGTCTAACTCTAACCTATATTCCGACTTCTTATTTTAAAATCAATATTAAAACGATATTTTACCAAGTTCATCATTATCATCAGTCATCCACGGGGCGATCTATTAGAATTGGGGTCTCATGTATTTCTGCGCCGTTAAGGAGATGAGACAGATAAGATAAACGCATGCCCGATGGTTGTCAGCGGCCTTACTAGCGTTGCTACGGAACCATTTGAAGTGACGCTCCGGTTTCTCCCGACGCCGCTCAGCGGTCGGAACCGGGAGAGACGACCCAATCCCGT
>JAQFXW010005986.1:0-10084 GCA_034693945.1 Dendrobaena attemsi | reverse complement strand
ACATACACTCCCAGGAATTTGGTTGTGTAAACTTGAGTAAGTTGGGTGTCCATTATGCAGATTTTAGGGCAGTTTAGAGGGAGGCTCTTCTTATAAGTCTTAAATAATATATAGTTTGTTTAATTTAGGTTAAGGGTGAGTGTATTGGCGCTAAATCAATCGGCCACGCGTTGTAGTTCTGTGTTAGTCTGGCGGATTAGGGTGTCTAGAGAAGAGGGCTATTTAATTGAGCTCTAGTTAATTATATCAAGCTTACAAGAGATAGAGAGAGGCGCGGATTCAAAAATGTATGGCGAAGGTGGATGATTCTTAATCGTAAGACTAAGACTCACTTTTGAGTCCGTGTAAAACATTTTGTCGAATAGTGAACAACGTGCAACTACAGTCCCGTTGGATTGTATTAATTTAGCATTGCAGACTGTTAATAACATAGACCTCTAGATATTGCTGCGAGGCTAACTCCTATAGATATTAACGTTGATGACGTAGGCCTGTTGTGCCTAAGGTCAACAGCTTGGTCAACGTGGAGTATAAAAGTAGATTCAGAATGTTATGTTTATTGTATATTGATAACTGGTCACTGATAACCATCGCATCACCTAACTGCAACTAACTGACAACTGTAAGCGTAATCGTAGCCTAGGCTACACTCCAAACTTATAATGCGATATACTCAAAAGATAAAACTCAAAGCACGACCTCTAATTGTCACAAGCTCCATAATTATAATATTGGTCTATTGCGTTAATAACGTTACAGTTATCAGGGTCGGACTGGACCGGCTTGCAAACCGGTTCTTTTTTAGTAATCGCCTTGATTTCAGACATTTTGATCCCTTTTCCCTTCTTTTATATTGATGACCTTTTTTAGTCATCACCATCATTTTTGCAAACTTAGGTCCAAGGGAATTTCCCGGTAGACATGCGGCCCAGTCAGAGCCTGACAGTTATAATGTAATAATTAAATGCAGGAATGCATCTATAGTCTATGACTACAGTGAGTTAATAAAGTTCTAAGTTGATTCCGTAGATGTACGTCTTCCTCAGCCTTCCCATGGACTTCTTCAGCCTTCCCATGGACTGGGCAATGGATTAAATTCACCCTCTCCTGCATGGAAGTCGTCTGGCTTTCTCCCCTGTGCAAGACACAAATACGATTATAGAAGAATTCACAGAAGTAGGACCTATATACGAGTGCATATGACTAATAATACCTGGGACTATTATTATCCGTAATAATAGTCCCAGATAATACATATAAGAACAAATGGACAGTATCTATTATAATTCTAAACTATAATTCTCGTCGTAACAATGTAACCATCGATGTCTGTCACTAACGATCTCTACAATTCACTACTTTATTCACCAGGGGCGCTTACAATTCGCATTTTGCCGTCAAACATTTTGCAGGTTGCATAGGCGACAGGTTTATTCACTACGAACGCTTTATTCACTATGGGCGCTTACGAAATTAACATTAGTGAAATGAACGATCACAATAACTTGATTTATTTTCAGATTTACAATTTAAATCGCATTTTGTGCAGAGTTTTAAAAGTCCGTTATTCTAGACGGGCTACGGCTAGTTATTAGGAATGTTAATGGGCTTAGTCTATGCATTTGATTATAGCAAAGGTACAATTTATAAGTGACAATGTGACATTGCATAAACTCATCTAAGCTGAAAGACGGAACTCAAGAATTTGTCGAATTCTTACCAGAACGGCCATATCTTCATCTGATAGCTTGAAATCAAACACTTTGGAATTCTGTACAATTCTTTCAGGATTCGTAGACTTGGGAATCGTGATGTAGCCTTTCTGTAAACCCCATCGGATCAAGACTTGACTCACGGATTTGCCATGCCTTCAAAACCCAAATGTAATTGTTACTCTTTGCATGCCGGTCTATTATATTATTTTGCATGTAGGCCTACTTCTGTTACGATGCAGTTGAAGAAATCGTATCCCTGGGGTGATGCACAAGTGAATTTTTCTACAGTTGTCCTGATCATTTTTCATGGCTATCAATAGCTGCTCGCATAATTTGACCTCTGATCTCAAACGTTGGTTTACGTTCGCGAAAGAAGAAAATCAGTACGTCTACACGATGATAAAGGCAATTTAAATAGGCCTATGTGTAGAGATTAGATGTTTTTAAGTCACTAAGTCCTCCTACTTTTTGCTGATCCTGACGAGATCTGGGTCATCGTTTTTCTTGGATCTGGCAAGAGGTGCCCAACCCATGACCGCAATGCCCTTTTCCTTGCAGTATTTCACCAGTTCATCTCTCTTCATGAACGGATGCAGTTCGAACTGATTGACAGATGGAGTCGGAAGCCCCGACGCCTCCAATCCTTTCAGGTGATGAATGTTAAAGTTGGACACACCAACTGACCTGTTCAAATCACAAAACGACACTACAACGACGCTTGTAGCGTAGACCTACATGCAATTGATTTTGGCAAGTTGGTCGAAATTGTTACTTTTCTCACATTCGATCGTCAACGATGAATGCAAATATAGCTTTTTTCGCACAATGTAGGCCTCTAGTATAATTATACCAATAGCAACTACATTCCAGCGTAAAAGCAAGCAACAAAATAGATAATTTGGAAGTTTCTGAAAGTGAGCCAACTTGCCTCTGCATTTGTGTAAGTTGATCGCCTGCAACCAGCATCACCGTAGATTAGGACTATTTTTGAGATCATCACTAAAGTAGGTTTATAGTCATTGAGCTCTATTAAGGCCTACCTGATGAGCCCTTCTTTCTTGAGGTCATGTAGGGCTTTGTAGGTCTCAACGTTTTTTCCACCAAGTGGGAAATGGATGAGGCACAAATCGACGTAGTTCGTCTGCAACCTATATGAATCAATTAATAGTCGCCAATTAATGTATATTTTGCTATTTTCTGCCTGGATTCTATTTGTCCTGGATTAATCTAATAAATTTTAATATTTATTTTAATAATATCACTTATATGAAATTTTGTAAGTGCTAACTGTGAACCGAATTCAACTTGTACAATTTCGAAAACAATAAAACAAATTGATTCGCTGCAAGTCAAGCAATCCAGATACTAGGAGCAGCTGCAGCTGACGGGAATATTTTCAACTTTCTTTTGCGTTTGAAATATTTCAATTAAATTATGTCGATATACGCAAATATCGATTGTCCCTAATCTGGTATAATTTCATTAAAAATAATTTACTAATAGCAAAAAGCTGTTAAACATTATTTGAACCATCAAAAAGCAGTGGGTGACGTCACTAAAAGTTGAATAACTTTTGCTTTGTTGGAAATATTTTGGTGAAATTTGGCAATTACACATAGCTATGAATTGCCTTTCAGCCTGTAAAGTTTCTTTAAGAACTCCCACTTTTGACGGAAATATTGGCAACAAATATAGGGGGTCATTTATTACCTCACCCTGTATATAATTATTATACAGTATTTATTTATTTCTTTCGGAAGTTGCATCCTAGCGACCAATTATTTTCGTTTATTTATTTTAAGAGATTTCTATATCATTTCAAGTCTACTAGGCCTACTACTAAGAGTAGGAAGTGTTTCTGACTACAGCGTTGATGCCGTTTTGGATTTAATATAATGTTATTGCTAATATCGTAATCGTAATCGTAAGTAGTAGGACAACTACAGTTATAAACTTAAATCGAGTTATCGATTGATTTTGATTGATTGATTGACAGGTGTCTTATTTGATTGATTGATATGAGTCATCGGTATGATTGGCAAGTGTCATATTTATGATTAGCGGCTCTATTAGCTAATTATGATTGCATAATTACCGCTAAGTCGGATTCAGCAGGGTGTGAACAATCATAGCATGAATTCTCTAGTATACATAATTATTTCAGCTTAATTTCATAATATTTTGATCCATAACCTATATAAATATGTAATATTAATATTTTTGCAGTGCTAGAACTTATAGCCACCCAAATATCCATTCTGTACTCCGGAGCAATAGCTTTCTGCCTGCCTGCCTGTCTGGCTATGTTCTATGTATAAAACCTTCAAGCAAAATTAATTTATGAAACAGACTCTCAAACTTACTTCGCGAGACTCTCTTTGAAAGTTTTGATGGTGACGTCATATCCGTGCTCAGCTACCTTGTCGACGATGAAGACCTGTTTACGGTCGACAATACCAGCGTCTTTCATTCCTTTGGCAACGTCCCCCTCATTTCTGTACACGTCAAGATAAACAAATTCATTCCATATGGCATATCTGATTGTGTTGCTTAAATAACAATTTTTAATTAACGTGAAGTTCAAACTGCTCAACTTAGAGTCTAGGTCTCGTTTTTCCTGGATAAAACTGCTCAAAAACTTCCAAGAGGTTCTTTGCTGATGGAAACGTAGGAAACCATGGAGACAATTATTCACCATCATATAACTGGAACCAATGAGGATTATTATTCGTCAGATCATAGCTCACCAGATATTAGGATTTTTCTTAACAAAGCCTTGAAAATGCCAATCGATCGCGAGACAGCAAGTTCATGGAGTAAATTATTCCACAATGTAGGTCCCAAGCATTTAATAGAAAACTGTCTAATCTTTAATTTAAGTGGGCTGCGTGACTGCGGTATAAAATGTACTATAAGTCAAAGCACGATAATTATTGTATCGGACCTACCAGTAACATTTATATATTCTTCTACTTCTTACTTGTAATAAATGGCTGTGTCGATCAATTTGTATCCGTTCTTGAGGGCAGCTGCAACGGCGCATGATGCCGATGCACCTGGTTCAGACAAGTACATGCCAAGACCAAACAGAGGCATCTGAACTCCATCGTTTAGCTTTATTGTGCTTGATAGATTCATTCCGGCTTTAGTCGCTTATTGTTGATAGCAAATTTTCTGAGGCGATGCACAACTACAATGATTGCAAGACACAAGGCAAACTAATAGATTAGAATAGCCTATCGGCAGCATTCGGCCTACATGTAGGCCTGTACGTATGCAATTCGGACTTACAATTGTGCACGTGAAATGCCCTTTGCAAGTGTGCAAATTTCCACGTGAGTCTATTATGTGTGTAGTAAAGGCCTACGTGCATATATTATCAGTTCAGAACAAGAACGAGACAAGACAGTGGTAGGTCAATAAACAAGCAAGGTTGAGCACACGTTTGTAATCGCTCAAAGCAGTGCGTTTTAAAAGAGATTTTCACTGTGTTTTTTTAAAAAGGGCATTTCTCGTGCACAATTGTAAGTCCGAATTGCTGTATTAGAGAAACATGGAAAACGACATATAATTATTATTAGGTCTAATCATAGGGCCTATGCTAGTTGCTTCAACTTTCAAGTTGTCAAATTATCAAAATAAAGCAATAATGAGATTTTAGTAGTTGTAATTTGTGTAAAATTATTTTAGGCCAAGACATAATTTAAAAATTTACACTTTGCAAATTAAAATAATTCAATATTTCACATAGATTTAAGCGGGCAGTGAATTCTAAAGAGATTTCATTTCTTTCCAGCTTTCTAGGCCTATATGCAAGCTAATTATGGGATTGATAGGCAATCAATCAAATTGCTGTAAAAGGCATAGCTGACCAGCATACAATTACTTATCAGTAGTAGGAAACTAACCGAAACGACTATCAGTAAATGATATGGAACGTCTAACTATATCATTGGGATGAGTTTTTGAGCAGCCATCTGAGCTATGATGAGTACAATTATAGGCCTAGGGCCCTATGCCTACTGGGGACCCGTACCCAGAGCGGCAGAGCCGGGTTAGCTCAATCAGTTTGCTAAGGATTCTAAATTCAACGTCAGGCACATTAGGCTCAAGGTCACAACAAAAGGGTGGATAAAAGGGGCAGATTCACCGGTGGAGAAAGGGGCAATGACTGGTGGGGAAACTGAGATAGCTGGTGGGGAATTTTCCCACCAGTCAACATGCTAAAAAAAATGCCCTATCTGATACTACGAGCTGACATCGGACATTCTGACTGT
Organism: Dendrobaena attemsi; assembly: GCA_034693945.1. Lineage (NCBI taxonomy): Eukaryota > Metazoa > Annelida > Clitellata > Crassiclitellata > Lumbricidae > Dendrobaena > Dendrobaena attemsi. Next base: position 4,092 of record JAQFXW010005986.1, on the reverse strand, counting down.
GTTGCACTTATCATAGATAGGATTAACCTCACAACCAATCATCTATAATAATCCTCGGTAAGAGACCCGAATAGTAATACCAAGGTGAAGAAAACGTCATTCACGAACATTAAATAACGACCATGACGTAGACTGTCCTAGACCGAGTATCCAAGACCAATTATTCCAAACTCTGGGAGATTAATCGCAACGCTCAGCCTGTTATACTTAATCAAAACAACTTCATTATTTCAATCATATAGAAACCACGAGTTTTCGACATAAGTTACTCAAACGAGATGCTTCTTACATTTTGCAAGTGTTGAATAATTCAAACTTCAGCGTTCTGCTCACGAGTTGTTGCCCTGCAAGGACCGTCCCAACTAAATGCCTTTCGCATAATGTGCAGCTTTTACTGACATGCAACGAGAATTTCCAATTGGGTTAAGGTCCAGCGAATTCCTGATCTGATCTGCAACGCCTATCCAACTGTTGATGCATGGTGTCTCGAGAAACTAAACCAATATGTGACTAATCACTAGTGCACTGAGTCTGTCAGTCACGGTTGATTGCGCACGTTAGCTATAATCTCGTCGCTTCTGATAAGAAGCTCAGAGATCGCCAAGATACAAAAAGACTAAATTCCACTAAGTACCACTCAAGATCAAGATAAGTTGAACAGCAAGGGCAAAACTAAGGACATAATAGACCCAGGCCAAGATAAGAACAGTATCAAGACCAAGCCCATGGCCAGAATACTAAGACCAAGAGCGATAGCTCGGTGACCGGACAATTTGGCGCGGACAATTCGGCGAAGATAATTTGGCGCGAGGATAATTTGGCGCGGGATAATTCGGCGCTGGACAATTCGGCGCAAAGAAAATTCGGTGCGAGACAATTCGGCGCGAGACAATTCGGTGCGAGACAATTCGGTGCGAGACAATTCGGTGCGAGACAATTCGGCGCGAGACATTTCGCGCGGATCAACATCAAGAACAATTCGGCGCAGGACAATTCGGCGCGGGGCAGTATCGGAGACAATTCGGCACCAGGATAATTCGGCGCAGGACAATTCGGCACAAAAACAATTTCGGCGTTAGACAATTCGGCGCTGATCAGAATCTACATAAGAAGGAAATGTCGGAACCCTGGAATCTACACGAAAAATATGAAATGTCTAACCTTGGAATAAAACTACCTTCCATTTATGGGTAAATGCTATGCCGTGTTGACTCATACCAGCGGATAATATGACGTGCGAAACACTAATTATTAAATTCAGCAAATATTAGGTTAGTTATTAACTCGGGATACACTATAGGCAAACGGACGACATTGTGAGGTGAGAAAGACCAATAGAATTAAGCTAATTAACTAATCGAACTTAGACGCGTGGACAAACTGTTAAGAGAGTGTGCGAATAACCAATAAAATTAAGGGTGCCTTAATTACGTAGCCGTTATATCATGTGGCAAATTTCTACCAGTATGATGACAATACACCAGCATAGATCCTTCTTTACTCAATGCTTGACAAGTGGAAAAATGTGATGAATGTCTCGCCCCGAATTGTCCTAGCACCGATAGCCTATTACTCTTTATGTATGGCATATTACAGATCAATAGGCCTACATGTAGGCTACTATAGGCCTAATCTTGTACGACCAAGACGGCATTTTGTATCGAGATCATTTTGAGATCAAGCTTGTTCTCTCTGTATGTGATCCCATATCATGATCATGAGAAGTGATCGTGTGTGATCGTGTGAAAGAAAATGTTCGATTTGAGCCAGATTTCACTTAGGTAAGACCTCGATGGTTTTCGAACGCCACAAAGGGTGGTAGTCTCTTGGTATAGTCTTGTATTGCCTTTCTGTGAAACTGTTCACTCTTCGGTGTGTACAAGGTTAAAGCGCCTCAGACAAAGTTCAATCAATCAGTTTTCAATGAAGCTGTTTCGTGCCACTCGAGATTCGATAGCTATGATCGTGAATGTGAGCTAGGCCATATATAGATGTTAGGATTGAATGAATGCATAAACTGAAATGCGAAGTCATATAGGCATCCACATTTCTTGTTTTATAAGCGTTCAAGTAATGGTAAACACAATAACTCCAGAACTACTGTAACCTATATTATTCGCTGGACTTTTAAGTGCATTTTATGACTTCTTAAGAGCTCTAAGAAGATGGGTATAGTCATCTCTATTGAGGTGGAGAACATTTTCTCAGCTCGCCTTCTCCGTAGATATATCTTGGGTGTTTCGGTCTAACCCAAACATTTGCTGCAACACCCTTAGTTTAGTATGCTATAGGTCTATCGCTTATCTAACCGCAATGACTGCAGTGTATACTGTATAATGATGAATCAATTAGTCATGCACTCCTTACACTGTAGTTGTTTAAGGTGACCTGCTATACAGTCAAGTACATGGTGTGAAAACAAAGCTATTCTAACAAAGAAACGTTCGTGGGCGTAATTTGCTTGACACAAATCCAGACACGCCAGACCTTATTATGATCGCCGAAAAAAGCTTTTTTTAGACGCATGTCAAACTGTCAAAACGTATTTGCGTGTCACCAATAACTGCTTAGCTTTAGACCAGTGCTGTCCAACCTGGTCTAGCAATACTGTAGACCAGAGGCGTCCATCCCCCTAAGCCTATGAAGCCTTCCCCCCTGACTTTTCTGAAATCCCTCTGAAAATTTCTTCTGAAACTTCAACATCGCATCCTCCAAAAAAGTGGATGATCTTTTTAGTCCCAACTTCTGAATATCTCAAAAATTAACATCGCATCTGCCATAAAGTTAATGACCTTATTTTTAGTGTCAACCCATAAAAAATTTCCTTTTACTCCTCGTCAAAAAATTCTTCCCCTAAACGCTTTTAAAAAAAGATTTCTGATTCATTCCCCCCTCACAGGATGGACTCCTCTGAGCAAGACTATGCAGTATCGTATGTGTATACAAACTACACATGGAACAAGCATCACTTCAGGTGGCTGGAGACTGTGTGCTTGTATACCTGAAGCAGATTCTGTGTTTAAGACACGGTTAAATCCTATATAATTATATATATATATATATTTCAATATTGCGAAACTTTCAATATACATGTTGCGAGTATAGGTCCCTATAGTTGAAAACGCAGTTTGGAAGAGGTATAGGGGTAACGACCAGAGTTTTCCAGGGCTTTTTTTAAAGGAATTTTTACAACTGCACATATCCCACAGCCCATAACGATTACATGCCAAAACTTAAAACTTGCCATGCTGATTTTTGACTGTGCACAGTATAACTGGGGTCAAAATTTCTCAAAGGTTTTCACTAGTGTTACATATCCTCTTAAGTGATATTAAGCCAGCGGGGTCTGGGGCGGAGCCTCAGAAGCCAACGAAATTTTAAAAATGTGATGCCAAATGGAGTATTGGAGTACAATTTTGTTTATTTTTTGTACTGTTTTCCAACTGCACAAAACAGCTTTTACAACTGCACAAAATGCATTTAGGCCTACAACTGCACATTTGTGTACAGCTGGAGTTTTCTACTAATTGTATTTTGTTGCTTAAGAGTGCATTCCTCTTTTCCATTCGACTGATTGAACCAGCTTCGGCCAATACATGTAGGCCTATCTTCGACAGCTTCGTCCAATTAAGGTGTACCCAGGACTACGCTACTTACTGTAGGCCTACTCCTCTGCTGATTACAAGAGTGCATGCTCCAATCTAGATTCTCCACCCGATTGTGGCTCTTCACAGATTTAACCTGTATTCCTATAATTATTATTGAAGCGCAATTTAACTCGTATGTGGAACATTCCGACTCCGTAGTTATAGTAGACCTATTACCACTTACTCTCGTACCCAGCTTCGCTCGGGCATAATTTTGACGAAGTTTAAGTTTACATCACTTGATTGCTCGCCGGAGGACTATCAATATTATTGGTCATGTCTAGCCCACCTAGCTTTACCTGGGGTTGTTTACAATTAAATATTGTAATTTGTATAGGAGTAGAAATTGTTAGGACCTGGCCAGCATTGGGGGCTAAGAACTAGTCAAACTGGTCCGTTCCTAATAGTCTGCCGATACGCTTCGGTGATCGCGAAGGGATGGTCT
>JAQFXW010005985.1:0-10085 GCA_034693945.1 Dendrobaena attemsi | reverse complement strand
CTGTAATAGAAATTATGAAGACATAACTGAATAGAAACTGTAACGGAAATTATTTTCAGAACTGAAATATCACTGGTTAAATCAATTAGTTTTATTTCATACATGAAAAATGCTCTCTTGCATTATATTTATTCATTATTTATAGCAATTTTAAGACTTAAGTTGCAGCACATTTGTTGGTTATTATTTTATGTAAGCATAGTTTATGATTTATGTCATGTACCGTCTTGTATTTTTCTTTGTCGTTAAGGTTACAGAAGAAGCCATCGAAAACCGAGTGGTTGAATTCACCGATGGCTTACAAGAAGGAAGAGACGGAGGAAACGACTGGAGGAGGAGCAGTTCCCAAATCAAAGAAAATCACACGTGTCAGTTTTCAGGCTGTTTACATGGTTTATAACAGATACCTGAGCAAGAGTTAAATGGAGACTTTTAATAGGTACCTTGCAAATATTCTACTTCAACTTTCCTATGCAGATATATGGAAGCTCTCCCAAAGTCCTACCTGCACCTCATCATTGTGGGAGGTGAACTGACAAGTAGGGATTGCCTGGTGAGGGTAGGCCTCATCATTGTGGGAGGGTGAACTGACAAGTAGGGATTGCCTGGTGAGGGTAGGCCATCAGTGGAAAAGGCCTTGACCGAAGGACCACCTAGAGTGCTGTGCGAATGGATAGGCTCACCAAGAATCCTGGAAGTGCTGGCTAACGTAGGAGGCAGGTGTTAGAAGTACATCTAAGGGCGAAAGAGGCTGATAAATAGGCCCACCGCTTCCTTACCCTGCCAAGAGATGACTGGCCATCACCGGACAAAAAGACCAAGAAACCTTAACATTAAGCGCCTAATTGAGACCTTGTCGTCGGTGCACCGTGACGGATGAATAAAAGAAGACAGATGATATGCAGGATGAACCATACAATCCTGTGATAATTTAGTCTTATTTGATCCCACTAGTTATGACTGTTTTGTGTTTGTGTCTTTTAGTGGGTGCCTGATGAAGCTCCGGGTACAATGATTAAAATCGACAACCCAAACCAGTTTGTTCCAGTCGGGACAAATTCGAAGGAGGTCAAGGCAAAGGTTAAAGAGGTATGTTCTCAGCCAGTTCTAATTTTTAATTGGTCAACACTTGGGAATAAGAAGAAGTGAAGTTCAGCCTTGGGTGCCACAGTGGTCTTTTTGGAGGTGCAATGGTCTGTTCTCCAACGGGAATTGGTTCAAGCTGGCTGAGTGGATTTGGATTAATGACTAGTTTCAGTTACCTGTGTTGCATCTCAGATTTGCATTTGCTTACTTTGCATAGGAAGTGCAATATGAAAAAATAGAGAAGTTTATTCTTTGCATTGCTTCTTCTTTTGCAGGAATCGTTGATTTTATTTTTGGAGGGTCTTGGCAAATGGTAAAGACATTGTTTTAGAATTATTTCCTATGCTTATTTGATTAATTAAGATTATTAAATTTTATTGCAGATTCGTAAAGAGTATTACGACGAGAAAATCACTGCTGGTCCTCAGTCTCGTATCCTGGAGGGAATGACTTGGGAGGAGGCTCAGAAAATAAGGGTCTGTATCGAAACACTTTGTTCTATGGAGGATGGTTTACCCACCTCATGAATCATAATGATTTATAACAGGTCGTGTATTTGATCAGTCCATTTCTGCTATCTCATTGTCTTGAGATTTGTCAGCACTCTTGTCTTATGTCTGTCTGCCTGTTTGAAAGATTAAAATGTCTTTCTTAGAATTTCGTATTTAGGTTCCAATTGTTAAAATATCTTCCAGACTTCCACTTATTTCTGTGCTTAACTATATCATATGTGAGATGGACTTTCCAGAATGTAATGCTTTTGATAGAAGTGTAGACTACTACAAAATGTCATTTTAAAAGTTTATGCCTAGTACACTTTGGTACACACTTAATTTTAGACATTAAGATTCCTTTTCTAAGAATATTTTTCACTTATATCGGTGTTTAATTACATAATATTGGCTTGCATGATGTAAAGTTTCAAGATGTATTGCTCAGGAGTTCAACAGATGTTAATGTAGCAGTAAAACGGCTGCTACGGTTTAACGCACACTTGTTATAGCATCTTGTCAACCCATAATCACAGAGTCGAGTTGTAAACATAAAACATGTTTATTGATTCTTTGAACTCGGATATGTATTGCTCACTGAACTGCCAACTGAATTTAATTGTTAACTCTTATGCATGGCACAGATGCAAAGTTGCTGTGTGCATCCGAAAATTGCATCCATGTTCAGAAATATGACATTTAAGGTTGCTAACTAAAGGGGTTGCAATCGCCTAGTCCTAATATGTGATGCTGAACGAGAACGACTAAAGTTCTCTCGGTAGATATTGGAGTGTACGTCAGTGGCTGTACATGTCTATTCTGTTTCAGGAGGGTAATGTAGCATCTGATACGATCATTATGGTTGGTGCTGCCTCACGTGGTATCATTCAGCGTGACCACCAGAGTAGTGCCGCTGTCGTCAAGACATACTATGCTCCGAATCCATTTGATAACGTTACTGAGGAGGATGTCGAGGAATACAAAGCCGAGATACAGAAGAAGACACGAAAGACGACCACTGGTGAGGAATTAGGGATCTGATACACTGTCCCCGCTCTTCCACGTCTTTACATCCTCTTCTCTCCTCTGACCACCTTGACCTCTTTATTCCACATGTCAGTTCCAGTCAGGATCACAATGGCCCAGACTTGATCCTTATTCATTTTACTGACTTTTGCCAATATAAGAGAAGGGATTAGTTTAGTGGAGCAAACTCTGGTACGAAGAATATAAGATAGTCTCGTAGGTCTATTCGACCTTCATTCACCAGATGGTGTAATAAATTTAAGTGCTTCCAACAACTTGGCACAAGTGCTGTAATTGGGAGCGCCTTTGAAAAGGTCATGCTGAGAAAGGCGCTATACAAACGGGGATACAATATGATAGGAGCAAAGTCATTGAATCTCTTAGTTGCAGATTGAATGGATTTTGTATTCGTTCTGTGCAGGTGATGCTCTGACAACAGAGGATGAGTCGGATGCCATTATACCCGGTCCGGATGGTCGACTGATTTCCACAGAAGAACGAATGCAATACATCCGTACGGTGCAGCCAGAGTCTCCAGTTCCTGTGCCCAGTCCTGTTCCAGGTAATAAGACCCGAAGGCACACCTGGACTGCCCTAGATGTTTTCTTTGCTATCAGATCTAATCTTTTCTGCTACTGTTTGGAGTTGTGTGTGGCTTTTGTATTTTGAAATATGTAATTTCTCTACTCTCTAGCCATACAGTGTCCTAAGTTCCTTTATCTTGCTTTGGGACAATACCCTGTAGGTGTTTCAAAATATCTGAAGGATTTCGTGTTTAAAATTTGAGATGGGATCTTGACTCTCATAGAATTTGAATGGGAATTTGACCGTGTGAGCTGTTAGAAAATAGGCTAGTAGCACCATGTTGAAAGTGTGGGTGAGCAGTGAAAGAGTGAATTAAATGATGCCAGAGGGAGTTCACTAGATTAGTTCAAGTTACTTGGGTTTGAAATTGCATGTGACATGAAGGAAGTACCCAGTTTTTGTACTATTCCGAGCGGCAGTTAAGACTTTAAAAACCAGCTGCGTTATTTGCCGAGTCACTTTGTTACACACTGGTTATTATAGTGTTAGCATCCACTTCGAAACAGCATTTTGACCCTTGTTTTGTGACTGGTTTATTTGTTTGGCATGTTACATATTTTCCTCCATTCAATAGCATTTATACTGACACCTTACCATCAACAGATTCAGTACTAAAGTGCAATAAAAAAAATAACAATGATTTTCATGTTTACTTCTGTAGGGGGTTAGTTTCTCTACTGTTTGTTGAAATGCTTCAAGATTTTACTATTTCTCTTCCTGTGTTCTTGTTTGATAAGTCTTAACTTTTAGATAACATTTCCCAGTTCTTCTGAATGCATTTATTCAAGATTTTCGTTGATAACTGTTTTGTTTTTATCCAGTGCAAAATTTGCTTAAAATATTCCAGAAATAAGATATACTTTACAGATGATTCTAGCAACATATCAGTCGACCTCACTTTCGGTGCTCATTATTATTTGACAAAACGTTTGATCTTGAAATCCAAAATCGACTATGAAATATTTGAAGGTTACATTAAAGAAATGTTTCAAAAAGTTAAAACATAGCATTCTGGAATATTTGAGTGCAAGGCATGACCTTTCATTTTCTTGCATGGTGTGTCTCTTTACGTGGTCGTCAGTTGTGTGTGTTTGAACTTACAAGTTAACAAGGGTACATTAGAGACGGACGTTGATGCGGTGGATCTTATGGCCGGAGGGGAGCCCCAGCCAGCACCCCAATTCAAAACCCAAGCACCACCACCTAAACCGGAGAGAGGTAGGAAGTTTGAGGAATGGTGCCGTTATTTCTAGTTTCCTGAATTCTCTTTAAATTTGCCTGAAATTTCAGTCAGCTGTAATTGTTAAGTTGCTTACAAGATTGACAATGCTATGACTATTGCATACTTAGTATAATTATTTATTCTGTTTTATATTTTTGAATTAACATTTCGCACATATCAAAATTATTTTTTAGAGTAAATATGTTTTACACCTATACGGATGACTATGCGCCATAATGTAAATGTGTTGGACTTTTAAAAATAGGATAGATTTATACTTCCTATCACAACAGTGTAAGTTATTCGTGTCTTTTGGGTATTTACATTGTTTTTATGCGCTTCTCTTTTAGCGCAACCAGAGCCTGCCATTGTCAGCTCCCCTGCCAAATCCACCTCTAGCGGAGAAGCCACCGTGGAGGATCGAAGTGGCACAGATGTAAGTCGAATGATGGTTTGATGCTTTCAGTGTAGAAGTGACATGAGTGCATCATATGCAGTAGTGTAATCACTGCATTGGGTTCCCACATGAGCATCTTAAATAGCACTCTGTTGATATCGTACTGTTCCATATTACTGCAATTGTTGTGGGGCGTGGCCGTGGTAGTATAGTGGTTCTCACCCGTTGCGAAAGGACCTTTAGCAAGTCCTTCACTCACATTGCTCAAGCGCTTCGGCGTGTAAAACTCTGACACGCCTGCAGGCTGTAGTCGGGACCACCTCTGAGTAGTAGTGGTCTGTAAGAGGCGGTATAGAAATACACCAATACAAACTGTTAAAGCTCTGCATTAACATTGCGTTTATAGGGCTTCTGGTCTTGTATCACACCACCATCAAGGAAACGTTATCATCGTCATTGTCAAATACATTAGGCTGCCTTGCTCAGCTTCACTGATTTTCTATTGAATGGCATATTAACTTTAAATTAGTTTACTTTACCTTTAAAGCGAATATTGTTAGTCTTCTGTTGTAGTACTATACATCATGTTGTCTTTCTACTAAATTTTTGCATTATTTTTCTGGTGCTGGCTTGTTACTTAAACTTAGATTTGGGAAATCTGAACAATTATGTGTTTTCGGACTAGTTTATTAATTGATTTGACAAGAGGCGGAACTGCAAAACTCATTTATGTATATATTATATTGAATAATATTCCATGGTTCATCCCTTGCTATACTTTATCTTGACCCGTGGTGAACATTCATCCAATTATCAGATTTACTAATTGCATGTGTAATAAATGCTTTAAAGTAACTAACTACGTGAATGTACAGACAAAGACAGAGCTGGAAATACAGAGAACACTTGAGCAACAGCATGAGTGAAAAGTTCATAAAAGGAAGAAATGTTACGAGCGAAAGACACAAGACTTTTTTGCTGTATAGTTCTTTTTATACATTTCAGGTTGGTTCACCGGTGAAAGGAGCGTCGAAGAAAGCTGAATCATCAACGCCGACCCCTGCAACTGATGAGAAGGAAAAGAAGAAGAAGAAGAAAGGAGGATTTCGTATGCCGTCATTTTCTTCCAAAAAGAAGGAAAAGTAACCGAATGTAACTGACCGCGTGGAGTCGTACATGAGCCAACATTTCGCGACTGCAGCTTGTGACAACAACTCTGTCCATTTGTCTCTTTCTGTTGACTGGCCATAAGTCAGTCAGTCTTCTCTTTTTCACTTAGATGTTTCCCAGAATTTCTGAGTTGTTCTGCGAAATTCCTCGCAATACTCCTCAAACTGAGAAGCATTTGAGAAACTCTTGCAGTTGTTCCTTAATAGTAGTTGACCTTTGCTTTTACATAATGTGCTGAGAAACTCTTTAGGTAGAATAGAAGCATCGCTGGTTTGCTTGAATGTTCTGGTGTTGTAGGCAAAACAAGTTTCTGACTTATGTCGATAAGGTTTCTTATGGTTTCATCTTCAATTTTACTTCATTGGTTGACAGGAGCTTTACGTGTGTGTGTGTGTTGTAGCATAATTAGTTGATTGCCTGCTATCACTGCAACTGCACGCATGTCATTTGACGTCGTCTGCTTTCAAATGCACGTGTTCAGCATGCAAAATGTTGAGGCGTCATTTTTTCAGGCATTTTGTGACGTCATTAATTTGTACGTGCGTGCTTGTTGTTTTCTGGAATTTCTTAGGTTGGCTTGTGCAGTGTTCTAGTTTCATTCGGTTTGCACATCATGTTGTTTGTGCATGATGTCGTCTCCTATAAATATACTGTTACATCATAAAATTTCTTCTCATTAGCTTAATTGTATATGCTTCATTTGATGTGCATCTAGCTTTGCTTCTTCACTATTTCCTTAAAGGCTTCAGTCACATAAGAAAAACTATTGTTTTGTTTGTTGGTAGTTGAACATTTGACAAGGCTGTGAGAGGCATCAAGTGGAGTATAATTTAGTCAGTAAGTAAGTTAGTAGCCTTACTTACTTAGTTACAGTAAATGTAATTTCTCTACATATAAGTATGAGATGAGAAATCCTATAATTTTGATTAACAGTTTAAAAATCTTCTGGTTTCAATGTCTGTAGGTAATGAACGATACACACGTTTGGTGTACTTTCTGTGCTACCTGAATTAGATATATATATATATATGTATTATTGTCCATGTAGAAATGTGGTATTTTAAAATTGCCTTTTAAAGTTATTCAATTAATTTAGATATGCTTTTTTATCTTTAATTCTCGTGTTGATGAGCAAAGTGATTGAGCCTAGATGATGATACAAGCTGTTCTTATCTGGACTGTAGTCTTTTGTCATAATTGTACAAATACTTCAGCTGCTTTCTGAGTTTTATTTTAAAGTACAGAGTAGCTGTGACTGCATTACTTGTCTTGAATGTGGATTAGCTGTGACTCAACTGTAGATGAATGACTAGTTTCTGAATGTGTGTGATCACAGCAGCTTGGGTGATTATTGTAGTTTTCAGTTTGTATGTTATGAAGGTTATGAATGAAACGCAATAGTTATTATTTATGCATCCAGAACACTGGAGTAGTGTCTCTAAGGTACCAAAACTGATGCTGGACATGTTTATCACAGAGATAGAAATGTATGTGCATCTCATGTAAATTCACTTTGTTTTTGCATGGAAGCATGTACCTGTATTTTATGTAACTTGCTTTATGTAACTTAGTGTTACGCTTAAAGCTTAAAATTGTGTACATCTGTAAATTTGCTTGAAGTTATTATGCAACAAAGTAATCTTTTGTAGCTTATAATCGATACTCGGAAATAAGGTATGTAGTGTGCATTTAGTATGTTACTAGGTTGGCTAAAATGTTTTGTACTTAAATGGTTTAATATGTCAGAGACTTTTCGTTAAATATAGATGAATAACAAGCACTTTTATTCTGCTCTGCTCTACAAACTGATTTTTGCCTTGCATAATAGCAACAGCTTCTGCAGTTGACAGTTCTGTGCTTGCATATCAGTGCTTGTATGTATCTTGCAATTATTATATGTTGTTAGGGCCCTCAAGGTTCAAGACTCTATTCTAATTAGTCTAGGTTTTATTCCATGATTCTATGCTCTAAAAGGTCTACCTAAGTAGCACAAAAGACTCTTAAGTCAATTCTTCAATTAAGTTAAAAATTATAATTCAATACAAATAAAGCAAGCTTAATCACACAATACATGAAAAGAAGTAAAGAAGGCTACAGAATCTTACTAAACTACTGACTGACTGTTTCACGGAAGACCAACGACAAGAACTTCTACGTCGGAATCGAGAAGAAATGGGCTTCCAGAATGTACCCAAACGAAAATTGCCAACAACGAGAAGTATAAAGTCACGTAGGACCAGAAATACACGAACTGTAGATTCGTTCTTGTGCAAACAAAAGAAAAAACTGCAATCCCCTTCGGCTACGGACTACCGTCCCTTTATAGACTCGTGAAGGCCTAATCTCACACGTGCCTATCTCTGGAGACCATCCCGTCGCGATCACCAAAGCGTATCGGCAGACTGTTAGGAACAGACCAGTTTGACTAGCCCTCAGCCCCAATGCTGACCAGGTCCTAACAATGTGCTACTCTGGCTTGTATGCATATTATTTGGCAATTTATGTAGCTCCTTTTAGAAACTACTTAATGGTGTGTAACGTGTGTTTATACCTGGTTGGGAGATTCTGTGAGTGAGAGTATGCTTAAGAAAAAGAAAATGTCTATCTGAACGTTTTTAAATTGAGTATCCTCTTCCCCTCTCAGGTGGGAAGTTGTCGCGTCTATCACATTTCCGAATTAGTCCAGTTTCGTTCCAGCACCTTATTTGATTAAGTTGCGCAGCCCTTCTCGGATCACTGCCATGCGATAAAGCAGCTCTAGGCTTCAGATTTATTTGATCAATCTTCCGAGTAAAATGATTTCATTACCTGTGCCTTGTTTTCAATAATATTGCATGCGATTGAGAGCATTACTACGAAGGCCATCCTCCCAATTCCGCAGTATTAAGGTTGTGCTCGAGTGAGTCTCCGGAGCTATAGACCATGGAATCTTGACCTGTGGTAGATGAATTCGTTGCAACCTCGGTCTATTTACTACATTTTTTAATTAGTCTAGGTGTGATGTAACAATGGTTCTGGAATCGGTAGCAAGTCACGGTCAATAAGTGCAGTTTCTGTAATTGGCATCGGAATGTTGAGATGTTGCTGGGTCTAAACTTGTACTTGCTTACGCTTAGTATTGAAGAAAGAAAATTGGATACATCTGGTTTAAATGGTACCTGATATTGCCATAAGTTTAGATGTACATGTTGATATCAAAGCTGACCATGTCTTGCGTTTCCAGACTTCTGTGCCGGTTGTTTTTATGTCTGCTACCACATCAAAGCTAGTTTTTAACGATGTTATGTGAATTTCTGCAATGCTTCAATTTGGTTGGTTAGAATTAAATATTGATGTTATTGCTGTATCTACTGGTGTTTATTTTTCAACATATATATGAGTAGCTATAAAAACAAGTTACTTTAGATGTTTTTTGATGGCTTCCTGTTCACTGTCCAGCTTCAACTAATTGTCTGTCATATGCATACTTTTTATTGTAAGATTTGTTTAAAGTTTAGAAAATGATTCGGCTCATGCAACATTTTCGATCATATCTTTCGATACATCCTTCAGATTTGTTTGATAGTCATGACAGGTTCTTTAACTTAATGAATATAAAATACAGTAGGCCTATATGCCTATAATTCTGATTTATACTAAACTTTCCAGTTCCAGGTTGGGTAAATAAGTGTCACTGTTTTTCTATGTGGAGACTATATGACTCTGAAGTAATTAGCAAAGCTATCAGTTGCTGGTTGCAAGAGCCTAGCTGTAGAACATTATATGCTAACACACATTAATCCGAACCTTCCAGTCTATGTCACCTGCTGTTCACCATCAAGCTGTCTCGCCAGTGCTGTCATTTAGAGTAAGTAGGCCTATAATAATTGTGTACGTACCTTAACCTTTACCTGCCCACAACGAAACTCGCTTTTGGAGCGTTGTAATACTCTTTATTGACCAATTGCTGCTAATCGCAATCTCCATAATATTTGGCCTATCACGATTGCAATGGTAGAAAATCAAAATCCTGGAAACGGCTGGCTAAAGCAGGCGGCCGATGCTGGAAGGACACATAAGGGCGGAAGAGGTTCGACAGGAGAGAATTAGTCACCACCTGGCAAAAGGA
>JAQFXW010005984.1:0-10086 GCA_034693945.1 Dendrobaena attemsi | reverse complement strand
CTTATTTTCCAACTGACACGAGACAAACCACACAACAGAAAAGCGCTACCAGCAGCTAATAGAAACTTAAAATAAATTACTGCCCCGAGTGGGATTTGAACCCATGCCGCCAGATCTGACGCTGCTAAGCTTATCGACCAACCTCTCTCTCCACTAAACTACGGACCCACCCCAGAATAAGTAAGTAGGCTAAGACAGTAGATATAACTGCTTTCATTGACTTTTCAAAAAGTCTTGGACTTGGTCTTTAAATTTCAAGACCAAGACTTTTGGTCTCAAGACCAAGACCTTAAATTGGCACAAAGACAAAGACTTTTAAAAACGAATTCGAGTGCACTCGAGATCAAGACCGAGGACAACAAGACTGGAAAATTCCCATTTTGACCGATATATTAGGAAAATCTGGGGGTCATTCTTGGCTCACCCTGTAGATCGTATGTAAAACAAATAGAATAAGACTCTCCATTGGCCCATACGAACTCACAAAGACATCACATTTAGCCGTTTCTACACAATTGAAATCAGCCTCTTCTTTCTCTCCAATCCTATTGGTTCCTATCCAGATTCCAGTCCTCTCGTCAACTTCCTCTTAGTTTAAAGTAAACTAAGCATCACTCACGTTAGCCATGCTTCTGTCTGACTTCCTGAATCTTGAACCTCGCCCTACGATTCTGATTTGACTAATCGCGCCTTTGAATAAGCTGGTTCTCGAGACTCTGCTTTAGTGGGCAATATAGAAATTTTGTTACGATTACAAGACTATCTATACTACTATACATATCTATACTACTATACAGAACCCTTGTGATTACGATAAACAATATACTTATTATTATTTTGATTAATGAGTTTCCTAAAAGAGGACGGAATAAACTTACGTTATATACTTATTTACTACTTTCCTATGCATACATATCGATGTTCGTCGGTCGATGGATTCTTGTTACTAGTTTTATCCAGGAATCGTAATATGGCGATATAAATAAAAACATTCGAACTGTAATTATCCTATACTATAGTCAAGAAATAGTCTATATTATTTATAGGTAAAATAGGTTGGTCCTGATAGTTCAGTATAGAGCAACGTACCTTAGTTGATAGAACGGTTGGTCGATAAGCTGAGCAGTGATCTGGCTGCACAGGTTCGAGCCCACATAGGGCAGTAATTTATTGAAGTTTCTGTTAGCTGTTAATAGCGCTTTTTCTGTTGTGTGGTTTGTCTCGTGTCAGTTGGAAAATAAGATCGCCCACCCCACGCCTGGTTTGGCCGTACCAGGAGCGTTCCAGCACTTAGGCCATTAGGTGCCGTAGCGAATCGTTGTAACCAGAATTACCGAACGGTCGGAGTGCCCGTCGTGAGGGTCGGATAGGGTCTGGATATTCGTCGTGAGAGCCGGTTAGGGATAGGGTTTGTATCGTCTTTAGTCATTTTTGTCGGATCGAAGCGAACTCAATATGGCCGAATCTCCCGCCACATAAGTAATCTTGCATCACGATGGCGGAAGCTGCCGCCATGTAAGCAATTTTGGGTGCCTTTTTTGGCGGAAGCTTCCACCGCAGAAAAGCCATGCTAAACGAATATATATATTTAATATATATATATATCGTTTCTTGCATACTGATGGACTATGCTTCTCCAGCATTCTTATAGATACGGGGTCACGGGGACTGAGTGTACCAGCAGTGTCCAGCACATTATACAATTTCTTTTAAAAATAAATATTTCCATCGTTTCCTTCTCCTACTTGGTAGAGTCTAACCAACTCTACAGCTCAGTTACATACATCGATAAGAGCTCAGGCCACATCTCAGGCGCGTCTGTTGATCGTGGTTCGCTTCCCGATTTACGCTTATTTAAGAGATTTAAATATCGGGCTAGCACGGTCCCTGCAGGGGCCCAAAGTAGTGTGGCGTTCAGTCAAACCGGGGTGGCATTTTGTTGGTTTTTTGGTTTTACTAAAAACACAGAAAATCCCAGAACCCAAAAAGTTGTGGGTTTTTATTTTTAAAATTATATTTATTCACATTAATTCAATGGCCTAAAATCTAGGATTTTTACTTATTATTGTAATAAAATCAACTGCTATCAATGATTTTGTGTTTGTCAGTATGAAATCTCAACTAAATTAATCTGAGTTGCAGTATTTTTCTTAACGTCATCCGAAATCGTAAAATCTTAAAACTAGGCAACCTAAAAAACAAAAGAAACTTTTCATTAAAAAAAACTTGGGCTTTTTCTACCCCTATTCAAACGGACGAGCCATGGTGAAGGATCTCGCCCAATCAATAGTCGAGGCTATACTGGGATGCGTATCGTTGCCCCGATATAACAACTATGCTTATTTGTAACCCTATAAAAACAGATGCGTTATGTCATGCTTATTATTATTGTTAAAAATAAATAAATACTACTAGTGTGGTATTAGATGGATATATTGGGTGTCCTACCTAGCGAGATTTCTCATCCATTCAGGGTATCCCTCCTGAAGTCAAAATCATTCTGATTATGTTTGGTACATTGCCATAATTGTAACTGTTGTGTTGTATTGGTTAAAAAAAAAAAATTGATTGTAAGATAGACTAGTTGAGCATGAACTCTTATTACAGATGCAGGAGTCTAACACGAAAATACCCAACAGTCGTGACATTGCTCATACCAGTTTCCCATTTAAAAAATATGACAGGAAAGCAAAGCAAGAAGAAAGAAGACCTCGGCTTTGAGTGCGAAGAGCAGTTCATTCTCCGTCTTCCTGTAGTAAGTAAATACATGCAATATTATGTTCAAGATTGTTTATTTCTCCTGATGTAGACACGCTTATGCCCAAAAAAACAGACGTTTGTGTATAGCAGCTGAGTTGGTTTTGTTTTAAGATAGCGTTTTAGCGAATTTGATAATCTCAAAGACCGATTGCCTTGACATATTAGCAATAGTTATGGTTGCCACGGACTTTGTTAGACATAAACTGATGTCTAATAATTTAATATGAAGGTGCCATATAGATTAGATTTATATAATTGATGTTCTTGAATTGCCTCTTTGTAGAATGTGTGTGGTGAAATAAAGCAAGAATTACGATCAGGAGTTCCAAACCTGAAGGAAAGGTTACGCATCGATGTGAATCCAGAGACTAGGCGAGGGAAAGTCATCTACAATGGACGAATTTTCAACGCTAAGGTGATATTAGTTTGTGGGTCCCATATTTTGATTTTGCCTGACGCCAGTTTTCAGCTGGTTTTGTTTGTTAATTGCACAACATACACTTACCGTTGAATGCTGTTCATGTTTGGTAATGTTTTCTTGGGGTTTTAGCTCGTATCGGATCTTGATAAGTTTTTTCAGCAAATTGCAATTTTCTTATTACTGTTACTTGAAGCCATTGCCAAAGGTTGCCTTTTTAAAGTATTGTAGGAATGATTAGATCATGTTGAATTTCACATTCCTGAAGACTGTTTTACGAAAGCATGAAAGCACAATAAATGAACTGATGCGTTACTAATGTTCTGGGAATATGTAATATTGTATATATGCTTAGATGGTCCAGTTTATCAACTGAAGTCATTTCCGCATGGCATGCATAAAATATTTTAGTTACTACTGTTAATACTATTTTACTTCAGTTGGTTGATCTACCGTGCATCATCGAAACGCACAAAACTACCGACAGAAAGACGCTTTACAAGACATCCGACATTTCACAGGTAGCTATTGTTATAAATATTGCTGCACTTGATGATTGTAGTAGAAGTCCCTTTTAGTTGTTAGTTTGGCACCATTTAACAGATTACCATGAAATGTTGCGCAGGTGCTACTTACTGCTCTTGAGCTCTGTAGTTTCGACGGTGGCCTTCTGCACTTTTGTTGCTACCGTTGTTTCCTGTTTTGTGTGAAGCAATGTTCTTAGGAACATGGAATTGTTAAGCTAGATACAGCACGATATTTCATATAGCGCCTCCTCAAGCGAGCTACAAGACTAAGGGATACTTCGCGACGTTCTTAGGATCATTATATGGAATTGCTAAGCTAGATTCAAATTGTTGGATTGAATATTGGATGCTCTACTATATCCAATGTAACATGTTGTGTAGTGCAATGGGGAAATGTGAATTTCTGTTTTTTCTTAGATGCTGGTTTGTGTCAGCGACGATGACGATGCGGAGGACTTTGTATTAGGCCCAGGAGACAAAAAAGGAGAGAAGAAGAAAAAAGATGAAGACAAGAAGCACCAGTGGAATCATGGAAGTAGGTCTATATTAGAGTTCCAGTATGTTATGATGTTGCTACAAGAAGTCACGTGTTTCTGAAGAGGTCTGGGTTCTAGCACTCTCAGATTTGTGCAATAGGTCTGATGAGTTTGAGTTAGAATAATAAGTAATTTTGTCCAACTTAACCTGCTGTGCAATTTGGCTTAATTCATTCATTCTGGACTTTTATATAGTACCTCTTCAAAGAAACTACTCAGAAGTGCTCTAAGCCCAGCCACGACCAAAATAGAAAGTCTTAAGAGATTTATAGAAGTGCAAGGGATTGACCAGGAGTAGCGAACGAAGGCCAAGTGGAAGACTTCCACGTGGCCGGGCCAACAACTGCAAAGGCCTTGTTCTGTACATTGGCCAATGGCCAGGTGTGCCCGAGGAACCAGTAGGTCACCTCGCTCCACAGAGTAAAGCACCCGATGGGCTGGGACCCGAGACACTGGGCAACAGAGGTCTTTGAGATAAGTGGGTGCACAGGCCAGTATGCGCTGTTGAATAGGCAGCCAATGGAGAACATGACGCATAAAGGCTGAGACAGGAGAAAACTTAGGTATGTGTGCGATGACCCAAGCAGCAGAGCGGAGGACGTGGTCTAAACGTCCAATTACCCCAAGAGGAAGAACAATAACAAAGAGCAGCAATGGTCAACTCAGCAAGTGACAAAAGCGTGGACGAGGACCACAGCCGCATTGTGTGACAATGAGCGTGAAACAACTCTAAGCTGCCGGAGCTGATAGTTGCAGCTACGGACAACAAGGTTGACATGATGAGAGAGACTAAGCTCAGGATCAAGAGTTACTCCGAGGTCACGGACCGACGAAGAAAAGGTTACATAAGGGAAATGTTCTGAAAGTTATGTATATTCCACACATTCCAACTGTCGACTGCCACCCAACCGTAGGCATAACTTTGTATGGTGACGGTGGTGTTAAGTCACCACCACTTTTGAAAGTGGTGGTGACAGTCACCACAAAGTCACCACCACTTTTGGCGATGGGCCTAGAAAACTTATTCTTGCATAACTCAGAATGCAGTCTGCAATTAAGAATTAAAGGTGACGTACTAACTTATTTACTTAATTAACATCGTAAATTCAACCAATTTTAGAATCGATCTGCATCGTCTTCTTTCTATTCCTCTTTGAACTTGAAATCTCGTGAACTTGACCCTCTGCCTCCGTTTGTGATAGTGGATGTCTTAGATGACATTTTAGACCTACCGTTCTTGTTATAGGCTTACCTGTTTATGAGGTCACGTTCGAGGGTGCTTTTTTATTCTCGGAAACGCGCAATATTGTCTTTCCTACTCTCAAGAAGCCTAATTTAGATTTAGGTCTATGCCAAAACTATCGTCCTATTTCTAATCTGTCCTTCCTCTCTAAGACTTTGGGGCGGCTCGTTTCCTTGCAGCTTGTTCCTTAGACTACCTGTGCATGGTAGTCTAAGGAAGGAATCTTTAAGGAAGTTCACGAGTAGGCCTAGGCGAGAAACAGATGCACGAGATATAGGCCTGTTAATGACAGATAGGCCTATTAGGTGGTTTGAGAAAGATAGATGTCGATCAAATTGAACACAAAGATTAAGTTGCGAAAGCAGGAATGCGAGGAGAATTAGGGCCTAATTAACATAGATGAAGACAAAGCTCACTACACCGTGGTTAAAGTCAGCCAAACTGTTTTTGATATATCTCTAACACCTGACCATGAATCATCCTAAAGTTTCCCCACATACTTAGAGAATTTAACCAACAATTGCATTCCAAAAATCATATGATTCCAACATTTAAACTTCATATATCGAAATTTAGGTTTAAGAACAATTCTCGACTCATTGATTCGATAAAAAGAAAGCCAAACTTTAACTACCAATTTTTTATTTATGAACAACATATTAAGACGAACTATATCATTTTATTAGTGTTTCCAAAAGAAAAATATGCACATACTTACTTTTTATTTAATGACTTCATTTTGCTTCCTGCTCAAAAAGGCCATATTACGAGAGGATAATTGATGGGCTGTCGCTCAATAGTGCCAACGCCTCCAGGCTTGCGTACAAGCAGATGAAGGACATTGTGAACATCTTCTTTAATTAAATCATCAAACCATAGGCCTAAAACTGAGAATTTCTTCAAAAAATATATTAAAACTGTCTTCGCTTAGAATTAACCTACTTTCTTTACAAAATCTGAGTGAAAATTTCGTGTAAACCTAAATTTCGGTATAATAATTATTAAGTTTGAAGACTCGTATAAAATTTATGGTAGGCCTATGTTAGAATCATTATGATATTTTGGAATAAAATTGTTGGTTCAATTTTCTAAATATCTGTGAAATTTTATGATTAATTGTTAGGTATTAGAAATATATCAAAAACAGTTGAGCTTACTTGTATCTGAACCACGGTCTAACTGCCTATTAATGAAAGGAAAGGAAATGAATGGATAGTTGAGGAGTGAGTATAGAAAGTCACCACCACTTTTTGAGACAAAGTTGCACCCTTGCACCCAACCATACGAATTGGGTCTTAGTAGGATTTAGTAAGAGCCTATTTGAGACCATCCAAGTGGAGAGAGCATCAACTGCTGAGCACATGCGTCTCCCAACAGTAACAGCGTCAGATGGAGGAGTATAGATGTATGCTAATATGAGACCAATGTCAATTTAAAGCATGTTGTTGGATTGCTGTTGTTGTTTGAAGGCTTCTACTGAATGGTTGTTTTGGTGTTGGATAACGATCAATTTAACTGGATTTGCTGATTAGAAATGCCTTTGTTGCTCTCAAAAACCTTTTATATGACATCGATAAAGATTTCCAGCTTAACAGGAGTCATAACTTGTAGGATATGCTGCACATTCTTGTATAGAATTTATAGGGAATCATATAAATATATTTAATTTATATATTAAAAAATTACTGCTAATGAACTGCTTGGGTCTTTTGATTTAGTTGCCCCACCATTGAAAAATGTTAGAAAAAGACGGTTCAGAAAGACCATGACTAAAAAGGTATGACTTTATAAAGTTACAAATTGCTACAGAAATTTAAGTAACCAATAAGGATTTATTGCATTTGTGTGATGTTATTAATTCGTTTGTTGAAAGCATTTACTGTGCTTTGCATAGTTGTAAAAAATTAGATAACAAGACACCCTCCGTAATAATGGTCCCAGGTTGGCCACATTGAGTTACTATATTATTTATTGAGGTGGTCATAATAAGCATTGTTGGTTTTAATCATAATGCATTTGATTCTACATGTATCGTTTGCAGAATCCAGATCTTCCAGATGTTGATAAGGAGGTGAGACGGTTGCTGGAACAGGACGCGCAGGCAGTGAGTGTCTCGTATGAAGTGATCTATGAATCCAAGAGTCCTGTGGGTAGAGGAGAGACGCAGGAGGACAGCCTACTGTTGGAAGAAGAGACAAACAACGAAGACAACAAAATGCTGGAATTCAGTAGGGCTCTATGTTGATCTTCTAGCTCTAGAAGAATTCTGATTTCAAAATGCTGTATCTCTTTGAAGGCTAAGTTTAGTGGGCATCACTTGGTTGGTAAAAGTTAAAACTAACGAGTTCTAACACTATTCTTATTTGATAAAACGGTTAGTCATTTGTACTTATTTGGCTGTGATTTACAAATGTCTAACACAGATTTGTAGAAGATTTGATTCCCATACTCGTCTGTAAACAATTTTTTCATTAATCCATGGTGAAAAGTGGTCATTTTATTATTATTATGAAAATGTGGGTCCAGTGATGTTTATATATTATATCTTTTGTCTTCCTTGGTCATCCTGTTCACTTCATTCAGTTTTCTTTGCAGATGATACAAGTGTCTTTTCATCACGTAAGTCATTGAACCAATTGGTAAAGATGGTTAATTTAGAACTCGAATAAGTTTTGAAGAGATTAATTCTGGTTTAAAAAATGTGCAATGATCAAATAAATGATTCTCATGCGGCATCTCTGACTAAAAACTTATCCCATCACTATTTAAAAATGTGAACAACATATTAAAAACTGCAGATGCAGAAATTTCAGAACTGACAATCATCGCAAGTTTTTATTTCACTGTGATGTTAAAGGTTATTTTGGGTATTTTTAAGTAGCACAGATGATGCCAAATCACAGGGTAATCATTGTGGAAGTTCTTGCTGCACAGTGCTTGCTGTCTTTCGCTATTAAAATTGTACTTGGTCCTGCCTGGAATATTTATCCATACAGTCTGAATTGCTGAATAATAAAGCTATCTTAACGCTAGTGTAGGACTGTAGGTGCTATATAAATTACTAAAGGAAATTTCTGACTTGATAATTGTTGTTCTGAGCTAATTTTTAGTTGGTAATACGACATGTATTGATAACATTGATCTGTTTATTATTAGACAAACTCTTTGGCGATGTAAGCAGTTCTGATGAAGAGGACGTGAACGTAATGGACAGTGCAGACGAATTCCCTTCGTCATCTGGAGGCGGAGGTGTTTCTAGAGTCACACCATTGACTGACTTCCTTGGAAACGAGCAGCCAGGCTCAAATGAACCAGACATGTGTAAGTAGAACCATATCGAGCTTTAATGAAGGTTTTAATGCTAGATGTTGGCTTTAGGCACAGGTTTTTACCAGTGCTGACTCGTAATGACTATTTAAATCAGTTGGAACTGGGTTTGGTTCTACAGTGTTTCATACTAGGGATATATATCTTAGACGTGAGACATGGAAGTTGCTGTAATTCATCACAGTCCAATCCTCTTACGTAGGCTAAAAATGAAATTTTCGATGCAGAATCTAGAGAGGCAGAATCATTCTGTAAAATGACAAGAGATAGACTATTAGACATGTACTAAAATTAGATCTCAATTACGCAAAGAATCAGTAGCATGAGCAAATCTAATCAGCGAATTCCAAATTCTTATTTATTATGTTTGCTACTCATTTATTTATTTATTCACACATATCAACACCGCCCCTTCAAGTCCACTACTCAGAGGCAGTCCCGACTACAGCCTATAGGTGTGTCGGAGTTTACATGCCGAAGTGCCACGAGCAATTTTGGGTGAAGGACTTGCTCAAGCTCCCTACATGTGGCTTGGGTCTGAATCGAACCCGCGACTCGTCGGACGCAAGGCGGCGACTATTCCATTGTACCACCAGGCCCCACCATGTACACAAGGCACATGCATGGTGAGTAACTTCCTCAGCTTCTAACAGTGTCATGATAACATGTGTAATTTGTCAAAGAAAGGCCTTTTCTTTGAATGTCAGTGTATTTTCTTGCAGCTGAATTACAGAGCAAACATCATGAGGTTACTGAAGAGCTGAAGGAACTGAGAGATAGAAGAATGGCCAAAGAGAACTTTATGGCAATCGCAGAAAATGACAACTCCAACGTAAGTCATAAATTGCTGTTGGTTTTTTGTGTTGGTGAAAGACTTGCTTAAAGGTCATTTTTCGAATACATTCCTTAAAGTTCTTGGATTGAAATTGATAGTTTTAGTACAATTTTAATAAAAGTCTTTTTAGCATATTTTAGAACATAACATATATTATATATATATATATATGTATCAGTGGTGTACATAGTACAAGTACTCTATTTTTAAGTACTTATATAAATTAAATTTGATGCCTCTATTAAAAATAAAGAGGTGTGAACCTATTCAAAATAGAGGTGTGCACTCAAACTAGTTGACAAGATTATCCATTTGATTATAAATTGTCTTCTAACATAGATCACCATCAACATTTATGTAATCACTAGCTATAACCCGTCAAAAATGACGGTGTTTTTAAATGTCGGAACATGAATTAGTTACGTTACGTTTCAGAAGTG
>JAQFXW010005983.1:0-10086 GCA_034693945.1 Dendrobaena attemsi | reverse complement strand
TGCTAAGAATCTCCGACATCGTTATGTCTTCAATTGTCCTGTTCGAATATACCTACAAAATCTACATTTTCTGTTTGGGGGCGGCAATATTTCATCCCGCCTACGCACTAAAAATCCATAGATCCGGGCCTGCGTCTCTAAGTAGTAGGCCTAGTGGTCTGTATAAGAGGCGGTATAGAAATACACAAATAGCTACAATACTCGCCTGATGACGTAGTAATTAATTGCGCTTCTAATCCAAATCTACTATTCAGCAATATTTCTGAAAATCTTTG
This sequence comes from Dendrobaena attemsi, assembly GCA_034693945.1. NCBI lineage: Eukaryota > Metazoa > Annelida > Clitellata > Crassiclitellata > Lumbricidae > Dendrobaena > Dendrobaena attemsi. The sequence goes on along the minus strand of JAQFXW010005983.1, from coordinate 9,811 downwards.
TTTCTATGTTTTAAATATTTAGAAAGCACAAGACTGTAATGTAGGCCTTATAATTAAGGTTGTTCGCTGACCATCAGGCAGAATGATCGCGGGCCAAATTAAGGTTGAGATTTGAGAACCGCTACTGGTCAGTACTCAGTTGTAAGCTAATAATAGTCCCAGCTAGGTTGTAAGTTGTAGCCTAACGTTTAATATTTTACAAAGCCTTCGAACATAACGAAGATAATTGGCCTACAATTGAGTTTTATACACATGCACTGCAAAATCTCATACCGAATTTATTCAGTTCAGCTTTGCTAAGTGTCTAACTGTAGTTAACATGAGGAAATCATTAAGGAAGCTAGGCATGTATACATATAAGTAAGATAGCATAATTATGTAGCCTATACCTGTAGCCTACATTATAATTATCATTTATGCTAGGTGTGCACAAACGTGTGAGTCTTCATACTGCACACCTGTAAAACGCACTATTTACATCCGGGCATTCAAATTGAGCGCTTGTTTGAAATTTGATGGATGAGTTTGAATTAAATTTATATTAGCTAGTTATGAAAAGTTAGTTTAGGCATAGAAAAATACAGCACAGTTTTCGATAGGAGACGTGTAAGATTCTGACTTTATCGGAAGACTCGTAACGCCCAACTTAAAGCTATAATAAATGTTTAAATACTAAGGTCTTTCGTTGGTGCCGAAGCCAATCGTCGAAACCCAAATTAGAAAAGAAATTATCGCCGACACTATCATAAACAGAATCTGTTTTTAATGATAATTCTAATCTATAATATGAAATGCGTCAAATTTTCAGTTCATGAACTAAAGCAGTTCTTAGTTCTTGGCAAATTGGATGCATGTTAGAGAACTTCCGGCGAATCGGCCGATTTCGGAGTTTAAGCGCTTGACGTTTAATAGGCTTAATATGGCCTATGTAGCTTAATTATAATTAATTTGTTTAATATATGAATTATCATTATGAGACTAGGTTATAATTATGAAGTTTAGTTTGTGAAAGGAGGTTTCTATTAAATCTACAGACTGCACACGGGAAGAGGCATTCAGCTTTTACAGTTTCTTTAGCTAAGGGTCGAGGGTGAAGTACCGTATGTATAAAACTTAACTGCTCTATATAACAATATATATATATATATAATATATTAAAATGGTGGCAGCCTTTGTCCCTGCATGGACACTCGTGGAAGGCAGTCCATGGATGATACTTAATGCCTTAATTGATTTCGAGAAGGAACCGAGAATGCTATCATTTAATGCTTTTCATGGTGGTAATGATGGTCTGGTGGTTCCATTCACCTCGGTAAATAATTGATGATCACCTGGAATTATCAGCAAGTAGTACTGAATGGCAAGTTTGGAATCCCCAGCTTGTTATGGTAGATCTTATCACCAATATGCATTCAGCCTTAACGCCTTATGTCAGCTGGCTTGACCAGAAAGATAGCCAGAATTTAAAACTGCATTGCATCCAAAATGAGCTAGGGAAATATGGGTTACCAATACGACTCGATTATTCAGAATAACAAAATTATGCATGATCTAGGCTCTTTAAGTTCTACATACCTAAATGGCATGGCGTTCATTTAAACAGACGAGCAGTGGTGAAGTATCTCACCCGATAGATTAATTGAAAAATGAACAGGGTCGAGGCCAAATGGCTGCTATACAAAATTGCTATACTTTGTACCTCTATGAGTGTCGCGAGTCACCTGCGTCTTTTTAAAGTGCAAATTATGCTTTCATTATGGTTGAATGCCAGGATGCTTTGGCCGTTGTAGATTTTGGAGATTTAGTGGGGGTACATAGCAGCAACATAATGAGCAGTGAAACATGTTTCTGTTTACCTACTGCAGCAAATAATTAATTCATTCCTCAAATCGATGAAAGACAGATATATGTTGCTAACAATATGATGCTGGATGATTGGCTATTTTCTAAACCAGTCTAGGCTCTTATGAATTCATAGGTCATGGAAAAGTGAGTCAGTGGTCTAAATTGAAAAACTAGTTGTGTCTAAGATGACCAGCATCACAATTATAATGAATGTGATTTTGTCAAGCATGCAGTGTTTGCCCTTTGAGCGATTTTATTTTTATTCTGGTGTTTGAAGCAGTTAAATGACATTTTGTTAACTGACTATTTCTTCTGAATCTTTTGTCCAATACATTATGATTCACGAGTACGATTTAGCTTTGACAATACCATCGACTGATTCTTTGTGCATATGATGATTGTGCTATAGAAGTTATGGAATTGGGTTAAATATATTTATGCATTACCTCTGAGCCGTTTGTTTTATAGCTGTTAGATGCATTTACTAATACAGTTTGACGTATGTTTTTCATGTTGTTTTACAATTGTCGTTTAATTAGCAAAGCAGAGCAATGGGTTGCATTGTGAGCAAGGACGACAAAGCTGCAAGTGAGAGGTCTAAGCAGATTGATGAGCGACTGAAGAACGATGCTCAGACTTCACACACTCAAGTAAAGTTGTTACTTCTAGGTGAGATAATTTGATATGTTATTATGTGCATGGATTGATGCAACGAATGCTTTATTTTAAGCTTGTGCTTTATCTTAGCGTCATATTCTGGAGTAGAAATATATAGTTGTTGTACACTGTTTCAGACGTGGCTATGTGGTTTATATTTAGCTATGTATATTTAGTTCTATATATTTTTAATTTAGTTTTTCATTTAACGATGCACAATATGCATAATGTTTTGTCATCAATTAGGCATGGGGTGGGACCATAGCTTAGTGGAGAGGGCGGTTGGTCGATAAGCTGAGCAGTGATCTGGCGTCATGGGTTCAAATCCCACTCATGGCAGTAATTTATTTTTAGCTGCTGGTAGCGCTTTTCTGTTGTGTGGTTTGTCTCGCGTCAGTTGGAAAATAAGATCACAAACCCCCACTCCTGATTTGGCCGTACCAGGAGCATTCCAGCACTTAGGCCATTAGTTAAGTCGAACCCGCTGTTAAGCCGACATGCGTGTCGTGCTATGCGGGCCGTATTTCGTATGACCTGTAGGTAATCATACTGCGTTCTTGTCAATATGAAAATTCAATAAATGAATATATTATATTGTTATGTTTTTGTTTATTTCAGGGGCTGGAGAATCTGGGAAAAGCACCTTTCTGAAGCAGATGAAGTAATGTTTATGTGTGGTTTACATAAGTTAGGTTATCGAATAAACAATAGAACTTGATAGTTCAAATACATTACTATGCCTCTGATGTATAGCGCAACATTTTATTTCTGTTGATCACTATAAATGATGAGAATGATGAGCATGAACTAAAATATGTGAAAATCTAATCCCTCTTGCCATTAAATTATCAAGTGATTTTACGCTAAAAATGGTTGCTTCAGTATAGATCTTCAGTGAACGTTTGAGGCTGTTGACAATGCCAGCAGTCACAGCTGAGCGGATCTATATTGAGCCGGGTTAGCAGTTTCTCATTAATATGAGTACTATTACAGATACAGTTCAGAAGACATTTTCAGGCCATTTTAAGTTTTGATACATGTTTGTTTAGTTCAATTAGCCATGTTTAGCTCAATTATGAGATTTGTAAGAGTCATTATTTTATTAACAAGAATTGAAGACGCATGTTTACATTCACACTGTAGAGTTCTGAAATTTTTATTTCTGCTAAAGTTACTTTAATACCTATCTTATGTTTGTCATCTGTCAGAATCATTCACGAGAATGGCTATTCACGTGAAGAGTGCCTTGCGTATAAACCAGTCATCTACAGCAATACCATTCAGAGCATGGTCGCCATTATTCGTGCTATGAATCAACTGAAGATCTCGTTCAACAATCCTGAGCGAGCAGTTAGTCAATCATACTTGAATTATGTAGTTTTGGATTTGAATTTGTGGCTGCATTTGATAGTTTCACATGATATCTTCAAAGCTTTCAATGCTGTTGTCTCTAAACTATCAATGATCCCTTCAAGAAATCTACTTAGAGACTCTTCAGGTCCAGATTGGGTCACTTGAGCAGTGCATAGAAAGTATCAGGAGGATGACAAAGATGATAACAAATGTGCAGAGATGGGTTGTTCCGGACGGTGGATCCAACTACAGAAGAAGTTGTGAAATTGAATTTAAATTTTGTGCTTAATTTACTTTAATAACAAAATTCTATTTTAAAGTTTGCATTTTATGTATGTTTAAGTTGTTGACAAGGTAACAGTTTTTAAACATTGCAAGCATTTTAATTATAGCTTATGATGAACTTTTCAGAGAGAAAGCCAGAAGTTTCTGATCTTGGTTTCTGCTTCAGAAGAAATTCCTTTGACACCTGAGTTGGCTGTCTTAATGAAACAAATATGGAGTGATATAGGTGTAAAAGAATGCTTCAAACGATCACGAGACTACCAGCTGAATGACTCAGCAGAATAGTATGTAGCAGTCTCATATGCTTCAGTAAATAACCAATTCACCTTGTCACCTTTTGCTGTCGATTCGTAGAATCCTAGCGACCATCACGATGAAGCGTCTCCATTTCCTTCTTTCTGAAGTCCTGTCCCTTAGTTTTGCCATATTCATTCCAGCTGTTTCATCTATCTCAACCATTAATTTTTTCCTTGGTTGCTCTTATTTTCTCCTTCCCTCTCCACAAGACAACATCATTTCCTTTTCTAATCCATCTGATGTCATAACATGTCCGAAGAACCTCAGCTTTGTTTTTAGCACTATTTGTTGTAACGTCTCAACCTTCTCGATTCCAATCGCCATGCGTACCCATTCATTAGTTCTTTTCTCTGTCCATGATATTCTCAGCATCTTCCTCCATATCCACATTTCGCATGAATTGGTCTTTTTTTCCCTTTTCTTAGTCATTGTCCGCGTCTCACTGCCATAAATTACTGTTGGTATGATCCATTCCCTCACCAATCATTTTTCGTGTCTATGCTCACGTGTTTGTCCTTTCATATTTTCCAAACCATTCATTGCAGCTTTTCGTAATGCCCTGAGTATTTACACGGCGGCGGCGTTAACAGCCGACCTCGGCCGTACATCAATTTGTTCTTTCGTTACTCTCTTAAATTGCCAATTACTAATTCTAAATATGAATTTTTCACAGATTGTTGGTTTCATGTCTTTGTAATTGTGCCTTTTATGACAAAATAACTGTTTTATTTTAAAATTGATGCCTTAATTTTAAGTCTGTTCTTTATGTGAGGCTGGCCAATGTTATTGTCTCCTTACTTTTGTTAAGGAAAGGTCATTTGATCTATGATGCTGTAGACGGCTGTTTAAGAAGGTTTAAAACTGTACAGGTTTATGAATTTCCAAATAGATTTTTGTGCTGGTTGCTAATTTATCAAGGAATTTCTCCAATTCACTTTTAAAACTAGATTGTGTACAGAAATTTGCTCAAAGCTGTAATTACTTTCTTCTTCCAGTTATCTGAATGCGTTAGACCGAATTTCATCACCGTCATACATTCCTCTTGTGCAGGATGTATTGAGGACTCGAGTTAAAACTACAGGGATAATTGAAATTAATTTCTTACTGCGAGGGCTCAACTTTAAGTAAGTTTGTTTGAACTACTCTAACAAATTTTAATTTTGAACAGATAATAGTTGTTCAGATTTATAAGGCTTGTGAAGACTTCTTTTGTCTTCTTCTAAGCACTGCCATAGATCTAGCAACTGAGCAACGATCAGTGGTGATGAGCTGTTGAGAAAAGGTCTTGCTCAAGACTCTTATACAATAACTGTGTCAGAGGAGACTCAAGCCAGTACTTCTTGTTAATACTGTTCATCTATAGTTTAACTGTTCAAATTGTGTGAAGTAAGAATTTTTATAATCTACCAATTTGAAGTAAATCTCCATTAATTGACAAAAATTGTATTGTGTCAGTCTCATCAATTCCTTGCCTCCAATTTCTTAATGTCCGCTGCATAAAGTGACTTAGTTGAAAAGACCTTCAACTAAGACAACTGTGACATGCACAGGGGTTAAGGTCTTATTCTCAATCCATTTTCACATTCATAGGCCTCATAGAAACTGGATTAGATGTGTGTATTGTTTTGTAAACGGTTGAGTATTGACTAAAATCATAATATTCTGTTGTTCCACATGTTTATCTTAATTGTGTTTGCAGCAATTCTGTTTTATATTTGTAAATATTCTTTTTAAGGGTTTTTGACATTGGTGGTCAGAGGTCGGAGCGCAAGAAGTGGATTCATTGTTTTGAGGGTGTTACTGCAATCCTGTTTCTTGTGGCATTGAGTGAATATGACCTCACACTCATTGAAGATCAGGAAATGGTAATGCTTTAGTATGTGCTAAATATGATTTGGAAATCTAGAGCTTCTAGAATGATGCCATAGAATTATGCCAGCCGGCTAAGTCCTGTCCAACTGCGCTTAAACATCTGCCCAGTGCATTCATGAGCAAATGAACCTATTGCTGTATGTATTGTTATGCCTATGATCTTTATTCAGCCTTATGGTATGCGAATAACTTCAAGCTACGAATTACTCTTCTAATAAATATAAAACAAGGCGTGGAAAGATCTGCAGCAATCAGTGGAGTCAATTATTATTTGGCAGTGAGCAAGAAACCTGAAACATCGCTCTGTTTTCTTATCTATTTCATATAATACATTATACAAATATTGCCTGCTCTGATTGGTACACTGACTGTACCCGATGTAGATGAGACGTGAGCAAGACGTCTGGGTACCCGCCATTATATGTTGATGCTTAGAAAATGAGGTATTACATTTAGGCTCTTCACACATTTCTATACCGCCCATTCAAGTCGTCCACTATTACTCGGAGGCGGTCCCGACTACAGTCCAGAGATGTGTCCGAGTTTACACGCCGAAGTTCCGCGAGCAATTGTAAGTGAAGGACTTGCTCAAGATCTCTACATGTGGCTTGGGTCTGAATCGAACCTGCGACCGACCTTTCGGATGCAAGGCGGTAACTATCCCACTTAACCAATGCTAGTGGTAAGTTTTTCCTGTCTGATGTTTGAAATGAAATTGTTCCTAGAATCGAATGACTGAGAGTCTGAAGCTGTTTGACTCAATCTGCAATAACAAGTGGTTCATGGAGACATCAATAATTCTCTTCCTCAACAAGAAGGACCTTTTTGCTATCAAGATCAAAACTTCGCCACTTACCGTATGCTTCCCAGAATATACTGGTAAGCTAAGTTGTATAGTAATTACTGAATTTCTTTAATGTAGAGAGCAGTGGCTCTCAAAGTGATAATCCACTGACTGATGTCAGTTCGCTGAGTCCTGATCACCAGTCCGCAGAGTAGAGTTAAAAATAATTTGAAAATATTCTAATTGTCTGGACAGCTTTCACATAAAACAACAGTGAAAGAGCGAGATCGCTCAGATACTGAGAGCGAAGAAAATTATAATTCTTAACAAACTCAAAAAAGTCGCCGCTCACAAAAATATGATCCACAATGAACCTATTTAAAATATGGATTTGTTTTTGGTGGACATGAAACCTACCCAGAATCTCGAGTATCATTTGCGATGACACACTTAGCAGGCCTAATGATGCCATGATAGGCTTATGGTTTAATTATTGGAAAAGTTCCTAATTATAGGCTAAATATCCTAATAACAAGTTAGTCATTTTGTAATAACCTGTATGTCGCTTTTGTTTACATTCATCATTCAAGTTAGCGGTCCGCAAGCTTCAAGAAAAATTATTACCTGTCCATGGAATGAACCACTGATGTAGAATATCGAGCCAGAAAGAAGTTGAGCGATGTTACATTCCGCAGATATAACTATGTGCGTGTTTTAATGAAAATAAAACAATCGTTCCTTTCGAATAAAGCAAAACAGATACAACAATAATTATTTCTCAAAGTTTGTCACATGAAACAGTATGTTTCTGTTGCATTTTATAAACAACAAATCACTCAGCATTGTTTTTACCAATATATTCGGTGTGGCCTCGTAAGAAATCCCACCATGCGAAAAAAATGAAAAAACGTTCTGCAGGTGCAGAAGTGAGAAGACGCTGGTACACAAAGATGCACAAGTCGTGTCTTTTAAATATTATACTCCCATAGGCCTATTTGGTTTCTCATTATATTATAAGATTTAACGACTTTGAATTCACTGAACATCCAGGCAAAAATAACAAGAGCTAGAATAGGCTAAGTATCCAAAATCTAACAGTAATTAGAACTTCATAGAACTGTAAGTCACTAACGAATAATACGTAATCGTGTATTACTGTTTTCATTGACTTTTAAAAAAGTCTTTGTCTTGAAATATCAAGACTTTTGGTTTCAAGACCAAGACTTTTTGGCCTCAATACCTTTGGCCTCAAGACCAAGACTTTTTGTCTCAAGACCATGACTTTTTAAAACGAACTCGAGTTCAAGACTCCAAGACCGAGGACAACACGACTGGTTCCAGCACTAGTTAAATCGAACCTGCTGTGAAGTGTTTTAATACAGTGCAACCCAATAATCCAATTTAAACAACTTGGCTTCCTTAAAAGTCATCAAACAATAGCAGCACTTGATTGTCCTATCAGAAATAGTTTTCTATATTTGTAGCATATATTTGTTGAGACAGTTTTATCTAACATCTATTTTATGTATGGTTGATTCTATTCCTGAAGGTCCAAACACTTACGAAGATGCTGGTACGCATATCAAGACGCAATTTGAGAAACTCAACGAGCGCAAAGAACTGAAAGAAGTTTACTCGCACTTCACATGTGCCACAGACACTAACAACATTGAACTTGTCCTGGAGTCTGTTGCCGATGTCATTATTAAGAACAATCTTCGTGAATGTGGCTTGCTGTGATTAATAAATCTACTTTGACAATATGAGGCTGGACATTGAAGTGGTTATGGATAATAGAGTTTCAATGTAGGTAGGTCATCATCGACTGATAGCTAAAATGTGATAGTCAGTTTATACTAGAGTTGGTTCCTGCAATGCTGTAAAAATTAGTTCTTAGATTCAGTCCTAAGTATGAAGTTTAGATATTTGAATCATTTACATGATTTATCCTATGAAATGATGGATCCTGCTTATTTGTACCTTCATTAATTGTTGTTATATTTTGTTATAATAATAATAATTATTGGTCTGATATTTTCATAAATAGAATTTTTGAGCATCAGGTCATGCTGATAAAGTTCTTACGTAAGAATTAAACCTTAGTATTTTGCAGATATTTTCAACGATCATAAAAAATTGCCGATCTGTGCTCCAATAGTCAATAACTAATGAATTTTGGTTGATGGCAGTTGGGTCAAATTATGTATGAAATTGCTTTGTACAAATTAATGTTTTAAACCTGGTTCTGTATATAATGTTTAATTTTATGGATGATATTTGATGTTAGTTTCTGTGTTTGGTTGTTCACAGCCAAAGCATCACTGGCAATTGATTAGGTGTAACGCATTTAATAGCACATTGGAGTTAGTTTTAAAATCTTTTCACATTTTCGGTACTAATGAACTATGGTTGATCATCAGGATTGTGAGATGCGCGTATACTGTGTTATAGCAAATTTGATTTTATGATTGGCTTTTGGTCAAGAGGTGTAGATCAGTCGTTTCTCAGTCTAGCCACTTTATTGTTTTTTTGTAAAAATTCACTGAGTTTACCATTACAATTTTTATTGCCTTTAGATTTGTACATTGATTTTGTTCTTTTGTTTTGATTGGGGTCCGTCCATTTAGTATGTACGCACAGAGGGGGGTCAACAGTAATTCATGTTTTGCGTATGCATCATTGGAGGTCCAGCGCTGCCCCATGTATGAGACGTGCTTC
>JAQFXW010005982.1:0-10086 GCA_034693945.1 Dendrobaena attemsi | reverse complement strand
AGCAGGTTCGAATCCCACCCGCCGCGTAAGGACCTTGAACAAGTTCTTCACTCACAATTGCTCGTTGTGCTTCGGCGTGTAAACCCCGACACACCTCTGGACTGTAGTGGGGATCGCCTCTGAGTAGAAGAAGACTTGTAGGGGCAGTTTAGAAATGTGTGAATAAATAAAATAAAATAAATAAATAAGTTGTTAACACTTCACAGCTGTGATATTTCTGAACAGCGCTACATGTAATTCTGCCTTACGATTCTTATTTAACTAAGCGCCTGTGAATAAGCTGGTTCCCGCGACTCTGCTTTTGTGGGCGCTATATAAGTTTCGAGTTCCGATTAGTTCTCCTAAGTGACGTAGGCTATGCAATTCTTGCCTATTATTGGGCTGTTCATCGGCTATTATGCGACAAGACCACGCTGTTTGGAGCTAGTCTTCTCGTGTTATTTCAGTGTCTCTCCAACCCCAAATGTCCCTGCTCTTCAACTCTTGAGTGACACGAACAAAATATAACGACAACAGTCCTTACAAGCATAGGAAGTGCAATTTAATAGAATATTATAGCTCCGTTCCAAATATCGCACCACCGCAACTGCTGTAGGCTAATCCTAGTCACCAAGTAAGACTTAAACAGAGAGTGGCTCACTTGATTGCAAATGAAATGATTGTCCTTCTAATGCAGTATAATTATTTTTATTTTGCAGAGCAACCTTCCATTTGACTTTGTGATGTTGATTCTTCTGATGCTTGGATTTCGTGCAATCTCCTTCATTCTGCTCGCTCTACGAGCAAGAAAGTCCTTCAAGACGGACAAGAAATAAATCCATTTCGCCGTCGTCCTGTTGGCCTTTGCCTAAGCACTACATTACATTACATTTCATTACATTTCAAGCAAAGATCGAACTGTTGTGTGAAAACACTTATTGAATATTAGAAATGTTATATTTCAAGTCTTTTAAATTATCTATCTCCCCCAGCCCCTACTAGGGCGCGGGGGATTGTGATCAAATCACCCTCTATCGCTAGCTGCGGTGGGGCCCTACATGATGGAGTACCTGCAGAAAGGAGGATTTTCTGCAGCCAATTTGTAAATCCTAATTCGTCCTAATTGTGCAACACTGAGGCCTTGAACTTTACAGATGTTCCGACCTTCAGCATACTTTTAATTCGCTCGCTTCGGCGAACTGGCTGATTTTCGGCTTATTTCTCCAGTCGCATTACCGTAGGTTTTCCCAGGATGCTTTGTGGTGTCTAGACACAGTCCCGGTTTCCGGACAGGAAACGGCCGTATCCCTGCGTCGAGATGCTTTCGTCGAGGTGCCTTCATCTAGTTATTTCATGAGTGTTGTATCGTGTCACGTACATGCCTAATATTATTATGATCCTTCCATAGATCCTAGGATGTCTCTGGCGTGCTGCAATTAGTAGGCTCCTGATTTCATTATATGTATAGAAGGGGCCTGCTTTCAACGAGATCGGTTTCTAATCTACAACGCAATGACCCATGGCGCTCCAAGACCAAAATTAATGGTCTAAAGGACACTGAATCAATAGCGTGGACGCAGAAATTTCTGATCTGTGTTTAGACGAAGCGACGACTAACAGACAACTTGTTTACACCTGGAGCAAATGATTGGCTGTTGATTTATACTCTTGTCTAATCAATAGAGTTATAATCTGTGGTGATTTAAGAAATCCAGGGCGAAGTGTTCACTGTTCATGCATTATTCAGAGAGCTAAGGCATCTTATAACAGGCGTCCATGGCTAAGGGTAGCTATCTAAATTGAGGGAGAGGGCTACCCGCTTATATTGTACTTGAGTGTCCCAGACTGAGTGAGCGCAAGTAAGCCTAATTGCCTATTAATGTAGTCCGCCTGAAAAGAGTGAAACGGCCCACAATCTGAATAATAGGACTGCAGATATTATTGTTATTAAGGCCAGCATTGTACAATCCACGTGCACACTACAGAGCTCTGGTGTAGACTACAACATCTGGCTACTGGTGGATGGACGGAGGATTGGCAAATGCATGTCTTTGAGTAGACGCCTAATGCAGAGTAAAGGCTCGTTGGAAACAGAAAATTGCAGAAAAGATAGGTTTCGAGTTGAATGACGCTAGAAACTGCTGGAGACCTAGGATACGTTTGTCGGCCGATTAGGATACAGTATTATTGCAGAGGAAGGTGCGAATTTCATTTGTGATCAAATCCCCGGTGAGTTCAGTCTATGTTTTCACTTTGCGTTCGGAACAGAAATGCATACAGTAACTGTAGATGATAATATTATTTCTAAGCCTCCATTCAGTATAATACGACCACTGCTTCAAACTGTATACGCTTAAGCCCAGTAGACCTAGGCCTATTAATCTGGTCATGTTATAAAGTTCATTAGCTGACACGAACAGGCGTATAATAGGTTAGCTAATCGGCTACTCGTTCGTAGGGGTCGCGTCTTTGCGTAAGACGAGAACTGGAGTTGATATAGTTAGGCCTACAACTAGGCATATGCCTACAAGTTATAATTAGGTCTACAACTAAGCCTGAATTTTATACGAAACTTTATAACATTTTCTTACGCTTTAAAGTTTTTTAAACTTGGTTTAACCTATAGGCCACTTATTAGGCCTATATTTTATTAAAATTAATTAGTCCTAGTTCGAATATGATTTTAACGGTGCTATTTATAGGACTGCAGCCTTAACACATTATAATTATAGTATACACAGGCTGCAAATATTAGATATAACGTTGTAACATGTAGGCCTAATATTATCTAGCCTAATTATTTTATACACATCAAATTTGGAAGAATTTAAGTAGGCGTAAGTCGTCAGTTATTTAATTATTATTATTTTTTTTTTCTTACCTGAGGTATACATGATCCCTCAGGTGGTAAAAAAATTGTCCGGAGACAGAGGAAAATTTATTTTTCTGGAATGGCCGTGTCTGAGTTTGCAAAAGTTCCTCTAAACGCTACTGCATTAAAGCGTTGGATGTTAACTGAGAGTCTCTGATATAAAAAAGCTGACTCTCTTGGGTCCCCAGATAACAAGGTCAGGTTACGCCCTAGATCGAAAATAAAATCAAGGCCCGTGCTATTATTATTATTATTATTATTATTATTGAAATTTTTTTGCCAAAAAGTACTTCATTCCCCCAAGGCTTAGAAATTAAGACAACAGTGCGTTAAAATGTCCGGAAGATCAGGCCTCGTTATTATTATTATTATTATTATTCTTATTATTATTATTATTATTACTATAAGGTGCGAGGCTATCAAATGGCCGAAGGATCGCACAACACAGAGGCCATGAAACAGACTGCAGAGTCAGTGGTTGTGCGGTCTACAGAAACGCGCGCTTTGCTTTTATTTTCATCGAGCTTTTTTAAAGAATTTTAATCCAGCCTTTTTCTATCACCTCGTTCAGTGAAGCTATAAAAAGGTAAATATATTTCACTTGGAAACTGTTGGAGGATTTAATAGATTATGGCCTATAGATCATTAATGAAACGAATTTAACCGATCAGCGATTGCGTATTCATGACCTCTGAAGTGAATTAGACTAAGCTTAGTTCTAGTAGGCCTAGACCTATTTCCTAATTAGCGAAAACAACAAAAAGTGAAAGAAATGTTTCTATGATGATTTGTATCGTATTTTCGGCATGTATAGTGTCTACTGAACAGTAGGCCGTACGTAGGCATAGACGGTTAAACCGTAGTATAGCTCCCGATGCCTCTCGGCCGGTGTCTGCCCGAATCGTCGAAACCCGAATTGCCGAAACGTGCCGAAATCCAATATCTTCCGATTTGCTGAGACGGTTTTTCTATTAGGCAAACCATTTGCGAATAACTATTTCAGTTGTTTAACTAACCCTAAGCGACATATTCCTTTTATTAAATTTTCGACTATTCTGCGGTAGACTATTTCATTTCGGCAATTCGGGTTTCGGCGATTCTGATGTTCTCTCGCCATTGGTCAGCGTCATCGTCTACTATCGGTAAACCTATAGGCCTATTACGGTTTTACCGCGTGTACTCTGCCAGTTGAGTCAACTTTGCTGTTGGAAAAAGAAGCTGAATTGGTTCGTGAAAATGCTAGCAATCATAATAGGACTTTATTTATTTTTATAATAGGATTACGCGTTATAACTGAACCAACAGTCAGTTTCAATATTGTAGACTATTAAAATACATCAAAACCAATATAGTGATTTTTTTCTGATAAAATGAAAAATAAACTATAAATTCGTGTAATTATCATTTTGAGGCAGATCATTTTAGATTTTGCTTAATTTATCGGTTGATTGAGGCACGTTATAAGGTTTTGCTAGATTAAAATCATAAATGCCACATAATGTTCTTTGTCATTTATAATTAATTATGTCGCTAATAATGTGGAAAATGAAGCTGTAGAAAAGAAAGTAGACAGTAATTGGCAAGACATTTCCCAGGTCAGCGAGGCAACACTGAGAGTAGGAGGAATCTTGAGAGTAGAACCGGGTTAGGTGTTTGAGTAGAGGGGATTACTCTGAGATGGATTCTTTCATTGTGTCATGGACCTTCAGCAAAGTTTTCATTCACAGTAGCTCATCAGTAGTTATTGATGCTTGATCAGAAATTGTGGTCCATAAGAAATGCAAGATGGCTGTTTTAAACAGAGGTGGCTGTGGTTGTTGTTTTTGTTATTATTGATTATGATGACGTTGATGATGATGAAGAGTCATTTAATGATATCTAGATCATTCTGGAATGAAGGGCTAAGAATTATTTAAATCTCGGACGTTCTTCTTTTATGAACGTTGAACAAGTCGAAGGACATTTTCTACGCTTTTATACATTTCGTGTATGTCACATGCTTAGTCACAGGCTTTACAGTGGTGCTTGATAATGATAAGAACAGATCAGCTGTCATATTATTCTCTGCTGAGTAAACGTGGTATGTATATATTTTAGAGAAGAAGCTAAGCTCTACACAGAATGATTCTGATTCCGTGAACCAATCTACTCAACCAACATCCATTGCTATCATAGCAATCATCATTATCATCATCTCCAACGCCACGTCGATGGAAACCTCAATTGGAAAAAGAAAGGCCTTCAGAGGCAGAGGATGAAGGTAGGATACAATGTACTGCTAAGCTTACTCAGAGTTGAAATTGGTTAACCATGGCTGATGCATACTCATATGACTCACTGACAGTAGAAAGTGGATCTGATCATTTTGCTACAGTGGAGCTACAATATTAAGAACAACGTCATTGTTACCATTGGCCAGAGGCTTCTATCCCTATACAAAGCGGGCACACTTTCGCCCAGTGGAAAATAGGGGGGATGGATTTTCTTAGAATTTGTATCACATTTTGCCTAAAACAAGGTGGAAAATCAGAAATAGGGGGGAATCAAATATTGCCTGAAATAGGAGGGAAGAAGTTTTTGATCCCGGTTGCTAAGGAATGAGAGAGGCCCCTGTCATGGGAACTTTGGTCCACGACCTCCAGACAGTAAGATCACAAAGCTACAGAGGGCCAAACAGCTAGCTGGTAGGTATTGTTGAGTTGTTGTTAACATCTAACCCTAAGTAGTGAAGGGGCTATATATAGAAGGGGAGGTATATAGATGTGTGAATAAACTTTCAAAAACTCATCAAATAATGCAACGACAATATATTATGATGTGATGATGTAATAGTATTTGATTATGCATGCTAAGTGTTACAGTATACTATTAGAAAGTCTGGGAAAAAGCTCTATTGCTATTGGGCACATGAAATTTTTGTAATGAATGAAGGAATGAAATTTACACTGCCATAAACAACTACTTACCGCACATGCATTGCTTTTTAGAGAAGCGGCTCAACACAACACAGAATCCAACTTCCAATTTCTGCTCAAGTCGACAAATGAAAAGAATAATCGCTATCACAATCTTCAACGTCATGTCGATGAAGATGACGACGACAACGGTCCAAGCATCCATCCAAGCACGCCTCATCTGTTAGAAGAGATGAAGGTAGGTTGTTATTTGTATGTATTCGGCATTGTGTCAACTGTGTTTGACCCATACTCCTATAGAAAATTGTACTCTACAGGGTGAGGCAAAAGAAATTAGGTTGTTGCCAACATTTTCGTCGAAACTGGATATTTTCAAATAAAACGTTACATACTGAAAGTCAATTCACATTTACGTGCTGCTGCTAAATTTCATCAAAATCTTGCATACAGAACAAAAGTTATTCAACTTTTAGTGACTCACCCAGTAAATTTTGATGATTCAGAAACGTTTAACAGTGTTTTGCTAGTATTTCCGCCAAAAGTAAAAATTTATTATAAAAGTTTATGGGCTTAAAGGCAATTCAATTCATTTTTACATGTAACTACCAAATTTTGTCAAAGTATTTCAAACGCAACAAAAGTTACAGCACTTTTTCTTTTAACATTTGTTGCGTTACACCTTTTTGAATAATCGCAATACAGCGGGTGGACTTTTGTTGCATTTGAAATACTTTGATAAAATTTGGTAATGCCTGATTTACGTAAAAGTGTAATTCCTCTCAATGATCCAATTAGTTCACCTGAAGGACTATCACTATCGCAATGGAATTCAGCATTTACCTGAGAGTAATGAGACAGACAGAAAGTTGGACAGGAGTTTTTCCTCTCTCCCCGAAGCTAGAATTTATCTCCCTCTTCCTTTCGCCCACTGTCCTTTTTTTTAGCTGACTGGCTCTCTGTAATGGGACATTTATGAGTTGAAACTTACAATTACAAAAACTAGAATTACAATAACACGTTTCTAGAAGTAGAATTTAGTAGCTAATTACGAGAATGTAGGCTCCGACTTGAAAAAAAATATTTAAAGCAAGAGTTAGGGCTCCCTGTTTGTGTGTGTGTCTCTCTCTCTTCTGTATAATTCTTTCAAACTTATAAAGTACGTGTAATAAGGTTTGAACCGGCGTCATTGACAGACGGGTAGCTCTGTTTGTGTAAGCGTTCCTGAACTGTTTGTTTTCTGTCTTTATCCGACCTCTGACCTTCGCTTCCCTCTGCTGTACGTAGCGAACGCAACGCCGAGCGCAGGAGCGCCGACTACAGGAACCAGAGTATGTCAGCGTTGTCTAACATCACAGGTCATCATCGGTTCAAGGACAACGGAACAGCCTCTAACTCTGAGATCATGAAATGTTGCAAAATGGATGGTGGAATCCTATACTATCAATATCTGAAGGTAATAAATATGCTCCATATATTCCATCTGTCGCTGTCTGCATTATCTATCTGTGTGTGTTTCTGTCTGTCTGTCTCTACCTTTTTGTCTTGCTGTCTATCTGTATTCGTTCTCTCTGTCTCAATCCCCATCTATGTCCTTTGTCTCTCTCTGTCTCTCGTCTTGCGACAATTCTTCATTGAAAAGAACGCAGAAGAACCTGCACTGCAATGTCGTCTAACAGTGTAACGAAACGTAATCTACATACAAGAGTAAGAAGGATTCAGATCATAAGATACTACGTGGATTGATTGGGTGAATCAAGGGATCAGTTGGTTTAAGGAAAATCTTTCACTGCACGGTCTACATGACTATCAACAATTTCCATGAATTTCATTGTATCATGATGTTTACAAATGTTTGTCATCACTCAAGTATCACTGGGCGTTAAAGCAGGTGGATAGAGGAGAGGAGTGTTATACGTATAGCTTGTATGGAGGAATGGGTTTGTAGATAGATGTATATGTGGGTTGATGGATAGATGGATTGTTGGACTGAAGAAGGCTGAATAAGCAGGTGGACGAAAGTGTAGAGAAGAATAGTTAAGGAAATGGAAATAGGCTGGCATCTGTTGATTCTGTAAAAATAAATAGGAATCTGATGCTCAGATTTTGTTTATTGTTATTTGATTAGTCTTACTGTTTGCTTCTTTCATATTAACAGCAGAGCAGAAATTGGTGTCTGATGTGAGGCAGAAGTTAGTGAGGAAGAGAAACCGAGGCAGCTGCAGGCTCAATCTAAACGGCTTCATCACGGTGCTCAAGTATTCGAACAGTATTCGGTCGCCATCCTCTGGACCAATCGCATCAGTTGCCTCCCTTGTGGATTGCTCAGCGACAGGTCAGCTTACATGGACTTTAGTTACTTCTGTGTGGCATATATGTCTTATGCCTTTGATGAGCTAACGGGTCTGTTCATTAAGCTCTTGGCAGCCGATACAATTGTTATTGGTATATTTTAAGTCTATCCAGTTAGTAGCGTGCTAGGCTGTCTGTCAAGTAGTATTTTTTTGATAGAAGCTGACAGTGAAGTTGTGGCGTCATTAGGAATTGATCTATTTCTTCTGACACTGATTCTGTTTCTCTGTCTTTCGTCAGCTTTCGCGAATCATTAGCCGTTCAATTCATCCAGCTGTCCTTCAACGGAGGTGATGCTTAACTTATCCAGAACATCCGTTGTTCCCGCTTCTTTACCCATTGTAATCCGATCTCTATCGAAACAGGGGAGACTATCCATTATGCCTCCAAACGCATACACGTCGTCTAGCAAAAGGTATTCATCAGCTTCTTATTTGTAGTCAGGTTTGACCTTAGGGCAATTTAACCGATAAGACCTAGTGCTTTCAGCCCAATACTTAGGACCCCCATGAAATAAATATGGGCCGAACAGTCTATTGGGGCCATGCCAACATTGTCCATATTGGACCCCAATAGTTCAACCAGAAGATTTAACTGTGGTGCTCACATTTGTGCAAAGCCATGAGTTTGGGTGTTGCAGGTGCACAAGCATAGCACAGTTTGAAATGGTTTACTAAATAAGTAGTGGGAAACAAGTTTAAATAATCCACACGTGAGTGCACATTTTAAAACTGTTTTGTCCTATTTCTGAAGAGTTTAAATGTGTTCTGGTTAGCATCGTTTGTTATGTATTCTACTGGGGCAGAGTGTCAGAAGCCAACGCACTTCTCATTTTGGTAACTATTGCATCCCACCAGCGCCAAACTCCTCACATTTGTAAATATTGTGTGTGTCATGTTTTTGGGCCCTGGTTGCGCCTCTGTTGAACGCTGCAAGTGCTGAGACCACCAGATCTAAGTTTTGTATATCACTATCATGGTTTGTTGTCAGTATCGTTGCACTGGTTCGAATAGATCAATGGATGATGGCTAAAGTTTTTGAGAATCGTAATTTCCCGCCATTTGTAAGATGTTGTTCATTCTCAGAGTTTATATAGCACCTGATTGTATTACCTGCTCAGTGGATGTGTCAGGAGTATTAATGTCGGCTGTTGATTCTGGATGAATAAAGTGCGGTTATTAATGTATTGCACATCTAGGCCCTAATGTGAATCATCTGAAATAAAAGCGTAATTTTTCATTTCTCTAGATCCGCTGTTAAATCTCTGGGAATCATTCTCCATCCAAGCATACAACAGGTCGAAGCATTGCTTCAAAGCTATAAATAACTGGAGCCAGGAATGAGATCCATATCGTAGCACAAGAAGTCGACACAATACATGGAGCCTTCAAAGCATCAGAAGCATCAGAAGTCAAAGCAACAGAGAAGCCTCATCGTTGGTTTCGACAGTCAACCCAATTGTCATCGACCCTATTGTCATCGACCCGATTGTCATAACCCTATTGTCATCGACCCGATTGTCATCGACCCTATTGTCATCGACCCGATTGTCATCGACCTGCCGGAGGGTGAGCACAGCATGGCTGGCATATCATTAATTACCTGTGTCTTATCTGAATGTTTACATAGCTCTTTTACTAAGGCTGTACTGTTCAGAAGTACTTCAGAAGTCTTTATTTGGAAATTTGAAACTAAAGGTAGGGTTTGATGAATGAATATGCACAGAGATAGATAGCAAGTAACTCAAAAAAAATTTCGTTTATGGATAAATTAGGGAATAGCGTCCCAATTGAGCAAATGCAAACAAATTGCACATGTAAAAGTGGATTTGGGACGCTAAAGGCAAGGATGGCCTAGGGTTACAGCGTTTTAGTTAGGGTTACAGGGTTAGGGTTAGGGTTACAGCGTTTTAGTTAGGGTTACAGGGTTAGGGTTAGGGTTACAGCGTTTTAGTTAGGGTTACAGGGTTAG